>JASDQU010012707.1:0-23974 GCA_032191745.1 Picea mariana | reverse complement strand
TATCGTTAGACAAGTAAGGAATACTATACATTGAAACTCTCCACACCTGAAGGATTACCAATAAGAAGTACACAGGCTAATAGAAAATTTTTGAAGTCTTCAAAATTACAAAGATCCCCTTAACAATGAACATTCTCGCTGATTCTTTGGCCACCGCTGCCTCAAGGCTATCACCTCTAGAATATTATGAAGCCTCCTGGTTCACTGTGGAGCTACTCTACAAACTGTCGGTGACTAACAATATTTTGAATTGAAAGGTCTTTGAAGGAGATGAACAAATTATAAAGTTTTTGACCAATCACAATAATTTTAAAGACTTGGCTATTGACGATGAAGTATTCCAGGAAAATTCAACAAAAACGGATCCTCAAACAAATCAATCAACTGATAAACCAAGGTCTCACATGATACCAAAGGGAATAACCAATTTAGAAAACCTTTTTGACCTAAGGGAAATATTTAAAGGGTCAAAGAATGCAAAAACGAGAAGTTCTTGTCCCATGCACGAAACTATAAATTTAGGAACCTCGAAAAACCCCAAAAACATAAATCTTAGCAAGACAATATCTAAAGAGGAAAGGAATCCCTATCTCAAACTTTTCAGACAATATCAAGATGTCTTTGAATGGTTCTACCGAGATCTAAAAACTTATGATACTTGTATCATTCAACACACTATCCCTTTAAAACTTGAAGTAAAACCCTTCCAACAAAAGCTCTGGAAATACCACCCATCCCTGGAGCTGCTCATGTGTCAGGAGTTAAAGAAATTACTAGATGCCAAGATTATTTTTCAAGTTAGACACTCCGCCTGGGTAGAAAATTTGGTTCCTGTAAGAAAAAAACTAGGGAGATCCACCTGTGCGTATATTTTAGAAACCTCAACAGAGCTTCAGAAAAGGAAAACTATCCAGTCCCACCAATGGATAAACTCTTACAAATCGTTTATGTATCTGAGATTTTCTCCCTGCTAGACAGTTTCTTAGGTTACAACCAGGTTCTAGTTTCATAAGAAGACCGCTTGAAAACTGCCTTCTGAACCAAGTGGAGAACCTTCGCTTACAAACGTATGCCCTTCGGGCTAATCAATGCAAGGGAAACCTTCCAGAGGGCCATGGATGTATCATTTCAGGGACTAATCAACAAATGTGTGGTAGTCTACTTGGATGGCATAATTGTGTATTCAAAGAACAGAGAAGATCACAGCCAACACTTAACCCAGATTTTTGATAGGTGTAGGAAATACGATATATCCTTAAACCCTAAGAAAACTATTTTCGGTGTCGAGGAAGGTAAGTTGTTAGGCCACATTATATCTCAAGTAGTAATTCTCATAGACCTAGGTGAGGATTAAGGCTATAGCTCAACTTCCATTACCTCACAACAAAAAGGCTATGCAATCATTCTTTGGGAAAATCAATTTTGTGAGGAAATTCACCTCCGATTTCGCTGAAACTATCAAACCCTTACAAAAAATGATTCATAAATATGTTGATTTTAAATGGGATGATGAATGAAAGAGGGCTTTCAACAATATTAAGAATGCAATATATCAGGCTCTAGTGTTACGAAGTTCTGATTTCAATAAAGATTTATTTCTCTATACTTTTGCCTCCGACCAATCACTATCTGCAATATTGACTCAGAAGGATGATGATAACAACGAAGCCTTGGTATTGTTCATGAACACTAATCTCCAAGGGGCCGAACTAAATTACCCCGATATAGATAAGAATGATTATGTGGTATACAAGACATTGAAACACTTTAGATCTTACATCCTTATGAATCACACCAAAGTCATAGTGCCTCACCCTGCAGTCTGATCCCTATTCACTCAACAAGAGATGGGGGAATGAAGAGGAAATTGGATGGCAGTAGTCCAAGAATTTGATCTAGATATAAATACTATTAAAATAGTTAATGGATAGGGGTTATGCAAACATGTTGTTGAAGTCGAGGACCAAGTAAATGACGACCCCATGTGGGAGAACGAATTGGCCTTATTGTGTGGCGAAGATTCATACGTTTCCCCAGGGGAAGAGTCTTGGTACGAGAAACTGACTTATCTTCTCCATCATGGGACTTGCTCAGAGAACCTAAACCATAGGGAAAGGAGAGCTCTCATATTAAAATCTGCACAGTATCACCTCATAAATTCGGTACTCTTCTATGTTAATTATGATGGGGTCCTTTTAATGTGTCTCGAATGTGAAGATATAGACAAAGTTCTGAAAGAGATCCATGATGGTCCTGCTGGTGGACATTTCGCAGGAAACACCACCACTCATAAAATACTGAGAGATAGCTATTATTGGCCTACTCTGTGCAGAGACGCTCACACATACACTAGAAACTGTAAGACTTGTCAAATAAGCGCAAGGAGGGAGAAGAGAGTAGTTGTCCCACTCCAACCGGTGGTCATTTCTAGGCCATTTGAGCAATGAGGGTTATACATCATAGGATAAATTACACCAAGTTCTTAAAAACAACATAATTAGATACTGAATGCCACACATTATTTCACAAAATGGGCAAAATCCATCCCTTTGACTCATGTAAACGAAAAGGTGGTGATCCAATTTATAGAACAATAGTTGATCACAAGGTTCGGTGTACCCTCCATCCTTGATTTTTATAATGCAACTTATTTTTATTCCACCTTCTTAACATAGTTTTCCCTAGACAAAGGAATTGTAATCAGATGCTATGCAAACTACTATTCGTAGGGGAACGAAGTGGCATAATCAACTAATAAGAAACTAGTGAGGATATTGAAGAAAAACATTGCAGACAACCAGAGAAATTTTCATAGTTCACTTCATAATGATTTATGGGTTGATAGAGTTACACCCAAGGAAGCTATAGGGAATTCCCCATACTTTCTAGTATATGAACAGGAATCCATTCTCCCGAACAGGCTATATATTCCATCTCTTCAACTTTCTTAGGATTCGAGAGGACAACCCTCATCAGTCATACAACAAAGAATTGATACCCTCCTCGTGCTTGAAGAATAAAGGGAGAAAGAGAAATCAAACTTCATAGCTCACTAGAATATAGTTAAAAGGTGGTTTGATAAGAATAAGGCTAAAGAGAAGAATTTTGAAGTAGGATACTTAGTCCCAAAGTGGGACAGAGCAAATGAGCCTAAAGGAAAACATTCTAAGTTTCAGAACCTATGGCTCGAACCTTTCCAGGTGGCCGAGAAGATTGGGTTAGGCACGTATCAACTATAGAATCTAAAGGGGGAACTTGATGCCCTCTTGGTGAATGGCCAAGCCCTAAAACAATATTTCCATTAAAAAAAATTGTGTTTATGTTTTCACGATGTTTATTTTAGAGACGTCAATTGTGAAATGCATTTTTTGTTTCGTCTTTTTCTATTTGTAGTTTTTCACTTTTGAAGATTGTGTTTAGCAAGATAATGGTTGACCTCAAATCATGCATTATCACGAACTATGTTCCTAATGCGTCACTCACAAACAACACAAGAAACATTGGGGAACCTGCATTTGTTTCAAGGGGTTCTCTATCTAACCTGCGTAGATGAACAAATTTGGAGAAATGCAGAAGTGTCTGCCTGGTGGTCTGGTGAAAACTTAAGGGAAATATGGTAAGCTGGAAAGGACTACATGTACCTCAGAGAAAGAGATAGAAATTTTCACCTCAACCATTTCATAACCATTTCATTTTGTGAACAAAAGATGTCCTCCTCTCCCACTCACTCAGGTCATTCAAGGATACCACATAGGCCGCGGTGTTCCTCACTGGTTTAAATTCTATTTAGACATTGTAAGAGGAATCATTCTACTCACAAGGAAATTCTGAGGCATCAGGAGAAGCGAGACAAGTAATTCAAAAGCTGCAAAGATCCTGTGAGTATCAAATAACCAGGTTTAGAAATCTTTACAGGTATGTACCCAAGTCTGTGGATTTTACATGTTTACACATCATATATTGTTATCCATTTTTTTTTTGTTCTATACATAGTCTCTGAAGGTTTATTTTGATTGTAGGAAAATGCCTCCAATAAATCCAACCACTAGACGATCGTAGAGGGTGCCAAAGTTGAAAGAACCAGAGTTAGGTGAAGGCTCCTCTCTAGGGGTCGCAAGACAATTGGAATACACTCCAAGACCAGAACCTGTCATCAAAACAATGACGAAGAAGTTTGTTATTCAACATCCATCCTTTGGAGATACAGAGGCAAGAATAGGGTCCAAGGTGACACTCCCACAATGGGGAGAGCTCTTTAAGAAGATCATTCGGGAAGAATACCCAGAATATATCCCACATAGTGACCCAGATGTGAGGGCGCTTGATGATGAGGTGTTTCTGAATATCTGATGGTCGTACCTGCATATGGTAGAAAGAAAAACCCCCGTACTTCCCTGTATATAACTTTTGAAGTGGCTCATCGACCACATGGACACACATAATTTTTTAATCAACAATGATAAAGGTGGGTGTGTCGGGGTGTTCCTACCGGTAGAGGTACAAAAATATTAAAAAATTTGAGACCCTGAGGAGCGAATGAATATAGATTTCATCTTTAAGTTCTACGAGCACCTTGACACCAGCCGGGTGATGGCTTCATGGTGGAGTCAAGACGAGAAATACACCAACCAGAGAACTAGCTGGTACCATACGAACAACTTAAGGGAGCCATACATCTACTTGATGTCTCTCATCTGTCAATTATATGGAGAGAAGGACTGCTCCAGAATTTTAGAGTCATGGATGCCATTAGCTTACACAGTGGCAATTACAGGGAGCGACTTCAATTGGGGAGCGATCATTTCTAAGCAATTGAGCGTCTACATACAACATGCTCAGACGCTGAATGAAGGAGAGACACTAGCCTTCTACATGGCTTCATATTTTCACTGGCATGAACCTGAGCTAACATGTCGTAGAAATCCCAGTCCATGTATATTTTAGCATCCTATGGGAGAACAGGTACAAGAAATCTTACTCCCTCATCTCTGATGAATTCATCACATGTATTTATTTCATTCTTTTTAATAAGGAATGCAACAGATTATCGGCTACGACCAAAAATATGATATCAAAGGTAGGCCACTAGTACCGGGATGAGCGCGACACTTACATCAGGGTGTTTAGGGCCACCAGAGCACCACACCTCCTATCAGCGCATGTCCCTGACCGACTTGTAGTAGGGGAGATATGCTATCAAACCATGTTGCAAGGCTACAATGCCACTCTGGTCAAGGACAAGAAGAGGACGTTCATACTTTATAGTTTCCATGTAGGCTTCTACATGGTGAAAGACACCGCTCAATCCAAGCAAGAAGGGCTCAGCCAATTAGAGTTCAGATTTCAAACATACTGATTCTACAAGAAGGATCCAAAGGGTTTGGTATTGAAACATGCTTCACAAGTGTCGTCCTGCTGGCTATATTCCCACGACATGTTTGAAGATGAATTCTTCACAGAAAATGCCCAAGACTGGGATGAGGTGGTGGAAAGGATGGCCGACCCCAAAATGACCAAGTTTAGGGCCATGAGCCTGGTTTAACATGCAATGACCATAGAGAAATCACCTCAAGAGGCCCTCAAAGATAGAGAAGAAATGATAGCGACAGAAGAAACAAAGGTTCCCCTAGTAGATCCGGTGTAGGAAAGAGGTTTCCCCATGATGCAGGATGCACGAGAAAGGGGTTTGATCATGATTTGATCAATTACAGGATGACCCAAACCTTACAGGAATGACATGATCCTCTGTCGACAACCCAGATGAAAGTCAGGTGGGCCCAAGTGGCCCTGAACTAATAGAAATCAATGAAATCACTGAGTTAGACAACCCTGAAATCAAAATGCCACAAGCCGGATCACCGGGAGTTGTTTCAACTCAGTCAGAGATAGTCAGAACATCAGGGAGAGAATGTGTACCAAACCCCCTTCGTGAATTAATAAACATTTATGATGATGAAGAGAGCTCGAAGGTATACCTGGTAACCCCTGTACAGATCATAGAGGAAAAGAAGCTAGAGAAGACATCTTCCCCAGCTCCCGGCACTCAAATTCAGAACCTTCCATAGAATGAACAAAAGGTCGAGAGTGTCTTAGACACTGAAATGTTCGATGCACCGGAGACCCAAGAAGATAGTTCGAAGGATGAACTAGGGTCAGACGAACAAAGGGAAGAAGCTCCATGGAAATAAATCGACGTCTCAATGGTCGACTATCAAGTAAGTACCAAGCACACCCCCGACACCTCAATTTCAACCGGTACGCAAATTCCCGATGAACGATAGACAGAAGCCGGACCTTTTGAGAACATGGAGGAAGTTCAAGAACCCAGTCTTGAACAAATATATACCATCGGGATCCTGGGAAATATTTTCACTTGGGGAGATCAAAAAATTCCCAAACACATGGATGAAGTCGCTGACATACATGCCATCACTTATGATAGGAAAAGGAAATCGATCGTTAAGAGAACCACCAAGAAGAGGAGGACCACTCTAGATCGCTCCATCCTCATCACCACAGAGGAAAATATGATTAACACAGAGCATGCCAAGCCATCTGAGCTTATCGACACAGGGATGGAAATCACAGATGCCACCTTGAACAAAGAAAAAAGTGATGAAGAGGAGTTGGTTGTTGGTTTGAAAGAATTGGAACATTTGCACCAATTGGAAAAATATTACTAGGATACCACACAGGTTGCGATGTTCCTAAGGAATGAATTCAAGGAGGCCTACAACAAATTTATAGATGACAGACACCTATTCACTGCAAGGATAGTCAATCTTTAAGAAGACACCCTCATGGAACTGGCAACGTGCAAGGATATGGAGAGGTGGTATTATAAAGAATAATAAGTCGTGGAAAGGATCAACTATATCAGTGTGGTGTAACACGACCATGACATCGAAGAGCACAAAATCTGGGTGCTAAAAGAAAGTAGTATCGAACGCATAAGGAAATTAGATGAATATTGGGTAAAAATGGCTCAGGAACCTCATCTGGAAATCCAAGAGAAATGGGTCAAGTGCGAGAAAAGTTGGACCAAGATCAACCAGGAAATGACAGACATCGACCTCCTTGAATTTGGCACACCTGATGAATTTGTCGACTTCTGCGACACAGTAAAATCACATGCCTAACCAGACTCACCATGGGTTTTCAAAGTAGCAAAGGTGGCAGGCATGGTGCCAGGATAGGTGCAACAGTTCATGGAGTGCTCGATCAAATCTCTAGTCATGTTGCAACATTAGAGTGCCATAATAGTCAAGTATCGTGCATGAGCAGTAGAGATAAGAGAAATTATTTGGGCCCCAATGGAATAACATAGATTCTCATTTGCTAACACATGCAAGGATCTCTTCATCAAGTGGTCGGAGTATGAGAGGAGTCATCCACTCAACTGATACCATTTGATGACTCTGTGAAGACTGATAGAAGAAATCGCCATGTGGTGAGTTTTTGTTTTACTTAGCTGCACCTTAATACTTATGTTTAGTTAATAGTATGTTATAAATAGGAGGATCAACCTATTAGTCAAAGGTCAATGGTTCTTGCAAAGACCTTCATTTTTGGATTTTGTAAAGAACTATTTCGGAGATGCCTTAATTGAGAAGTCATGTTTAGGACAAGAGACAAGTTTGTGTTTTTCATCAAAAGTATGTATGATTGGATGTGGAGAAGAATTATTTTTGATTTCATCTCATGAATGGATGATGTAACGAGTAAGAGATTCTAAAACTATTGATAATTTATCCGATGAAATGTTTTTTTTTAGTTCTTATCTTTTATGATGAAAAGTAAATCGTTGTGTTATTATGTGATGTATGATTGGAGTTAAGAGAAATATTTTTCTTTCCATTGATTATCGCATGCGTGTTTTCTTTTTGATAAATTGTATCTCAATCAAATCGGAATACCAGCAGGTTAATGTATTAGTACTAGGCCTGTGGTAGAGAATCATTTTTTGCATGCTAGAGGAAAGGGTTATCCCAAGCTCAACCTTCTGTAGTAGTTAAGATTTTTCCACTTTGTTACCCAGTTGGTTTATACATGATTTTATCTTGTATCGGTCCCACCTATAAGAGAAAATACAAAAAGGAGAACGTTTGAACTGAAGGAGAAGCCTTCACAAGAAAATGTAAAGCCCATCGATTATTTGGTCGGATCACAAGATCCGGAGAACCATTCCACTATTAAACGCTGTAGATTATAATTGGGCCTTTGTGGCGAGTTTGGTTCCTGTTGTTGAGTTAAAGGTATTTAGGACTCCTCAACATAAAGTTGGGGATAAATCTTCTCAAAAAATTGATCTTTCTTAAAAAAGATTGAATTTGTTTTCTATTTCTAGGGATATTAATCATTCAATAACCTCAACTCGCTTAGGGTCGACCTTGATTCCTTCTTTATACACTATGTGGCCTAAAATTTTACCTTCTTGCATAGCGAAATGTGACTTTTTGGGATTAAGAGACAAATTGAATTTTCTGCATTTTTCGAAGGTCCGTCTAAGGTGCAGTAAATGTTCTGCATCAGAAAATGAAAAACTAGTTAGATCATCTAGATAAATAACAATGAATTTGTCTCTTTCACTAACGAACATGATATCCATCGCTCTCTATAAAGTGGCTCCTGCATTCATCATTCCAAAGGTAATTTTATCGTACATAAAGGTTCCCCATGAAGTGGTAAACGCAGTCTTTTCTCTGTCATCTTCATGAACGACAATCTGATTGTATCCTAAAAAACCATCAATCATGGAAATCATGTTAGCCCCTACTACCTTCTCTAGAACATGATCCATCTTTGGGAGAGGGTAGTTATCTTTAAGGGATGACCGATTTAAGTTTCTGAAATCAACACAGAGCCTTATTTCACCATTTTTATTTCTAACAGGGACCAAATTTTCTACCCATTCAGAGTATCTGAATGGAACGATGATTTTTGCATCGAGGAGTTTCTTAACTTCCCTTTATATCACTGGTAGGAGAATGGGGTTTATCTATCTGAGCTTATGCCTGAAAGGTTTAATACCATGTTTTAAAGGAATCTTATGTTCAATTATAGAGGTATCATAAGTTTTTATATCATCATAAGGCCATGCAAAAAATATCTTTATACTACCTAAGAAACTCACCATACTTACTCTTCATTTGGGCCAGAAGGTATTTTGATATTTTGACCATTTTGGGATCTTCATTAGTTCCTACATTACAGTGTTCAACTTCTTGGGGTTGAGTTTGTAAGGTAAAATTTAAAGGTATGTCATCCTGGTCAAACAACCTTTGTAAGGGGATCAGGCCTCTGGGAATCTGATTGTTCTTAAGCAAGAGAATGTGGTGATTTGCAATATTATCTTGGAATTTCTATGGGTTCTCCCCTTCCTGCATAATCCAGCAGGATCATTCTAGTTTTCCTGATCTGTGTGAGTTTTAGAAAACTCGTCAACCATTTCCAAAAATTATTTGATTTGTTCGTTGTCTTCGAACACTTTCCAGTGTTGAACATTATTCAGGATCGAAGGTCTATGTCACATCTCAATGTGATATTTTAGTTTTAAGACAGTAGGCAGTATGAAGGTCGTGGAAGAATTGGCCAAGGAATCAAATTGTTGATTCTATATCCTAGGAATAGAATGAATATTAAAGGACGAGAAGAAGTTCTCTACAATATCCCATGAACAATTCCTATATTATCTCAACCTTGGATTTTTAACTTGATACTATTGTTTAACTTTTTTTACAATAAGTTCTGCATCACCATAAACTATCAGATGTTCGATTTTTAACTTCCTTGCAGCTTCTAATCCTAAAACCAGAGCTTCATATTCGTAGTCATTATTCATATAATCTACCTCCCATTGTAATCTATAATAGAAGGGAATAACATACTCATCACTTGGTGCCAAGAATAAAACCCAAGCTCATGCTCCTTCGTAGGATGAGACACCATCGAAGAACATTTTCCAAATTCCTTCTCTAACATTTACATTCTTCCTTGTCATTTCTATTTTTTTATTTTCTTCTTCTATACATTCTTCAAAATCATCATCCATAGATAATATACAATTTCCCAAGTCCTGATCAGCAACATAGACTAGGTAATTATTGGGGGTTTCAGGGTCACTTACAGTATACACCAATCTAGTTTCTTTGTACACTCTCGTGAATTTCCCACAAAAAATTTGGATTGTAGCATAAGTCATGTCCTGTTGAACCGATCCTCTTAACTTGGCGCACCAAGATCTGGATAGAAGAATGTCGTACTTGGCAGGAACGTCAAAAAAAACCACATCCATAAGGATACTTTTCACAAGAATATAAGCAATATATACTACCAAATATTTAATCATACCTAGACACTTAACCTTTCTAGAATCAAACGAGTACAAGTCTTTATAAGGTCTATTGATTTCGAGGCCTAATTTTTCCATGATAATTTTAGGCATTGAATTATAAGAGGCCCCTGAGTCTAACATGCAATTGTGAAGTAAATGGTCATGCACAATTAGTGTAATATCGCATGGAGCAACATAATCCTTATTGTTTTCAAAGTGTGGACCGAACATGATTGTAGGTTTTTCGTCATACAAATTAATAACATTAGCTTGACATTCATCATCAGAAAAATTTATCGCTTTAGCGATTTGATTTTTATAAATTGGTTTTTTTGCAATTTCAACCAGAGGCATTGGGATTTTAATTTTCTTAAGTTCATATTCTAAATTGAAGCCCTCAATTGTTTTCTCAATTTCCTTGGTTTGAACTTCTGCTTCTATATTTTTTTACTTCTTAGTTTGCACTATTCTTGTTTCAACCTGATTTATTCGGGAAACTTGTGTTTCGGTTGATGGTTTGGTAATTGTTGCCTCATTTTCTTTACTTCGTGATAAAATATTTTTTGGTGGAACATTTGTAGAACTTTTCTCTCTGGGCCTTAAATCATACTTATGTTGAAGTTCGACCGTTATTGAGTCGGTGAGACCATGATACATAGAGTCCCCCATATTGATGATGTTTTCCTCATTATTAAACATGGATTCCAGGTCTAAATATTTCTCATAATCCTTCCTGGTTAAGTGTGTCTCAATATCATCATTGCTAAGGTTGTTTAGAACTTCTTCTAACTCCTCATAATCTTGCATTTCATCACTTTGGATGAAATTTTCAGTTTTAAACGGAGCTTGGATCATTTGATCTTCATTTTTTACTTGTGTTTGTTGTATATGAGGGTTAGGGTTTCTCCTGAATTGATTCCTAACGTATGGATCAGGTTTGTCTTGATCTAATTCCATCATGGAATTTTTTTTCTATAAATCTTTAATAATCTTAGACATCTCATTCATTTTCCTATGCGGACTTTCCAGATCCAAACGGTCTTGCATGTTCTTTGAAATGCCTAGGTTCTCTAGCTCTCATCTCAACCTTATTTTTTAATTTCCTGGATGCCATCGTATTGGACTCAATTTCTATAGAATCATATTTCATTTCTGATAAAGTGGTAGATATCCTTTCTCTTAAAAGTAGAGCAAAGTCGGAATCAAGAGCCCCTACAAAATTTACTTTTGCAGCTGGTTGAGAAGGTTTGACTTCGGCTGGGATTTTGTGATAAATATTATTGAACCTCTGGATAAATTCAAGGAGTGATTCAGAAGTCTTCTTTCCCAAAGCCCCTAATTTGGTTAAATAATAAAGATGATCCTTTTTCTCGCCCCACTGTCTTAGGAAGGCATTCTCTAAATCGTCATATGATTGTATGGAACCTACCGGGAGTCCTCTAAACCAAGTCCTCACTTGTCCTTCAAAAGTTTGTACTAACATCCTTGAGTAAATTTCCTCATACTCAATGCCAAGGATATCATCAAACTGGTCAAAAAAGGATATATGTTTTGTTGCAATTAGATCTCCTTCTCCCATGAATTTGGGGAGGTTCTTCATGTAATTTTTAGGCAAATCATGCAGGACAATAGGAAGAACCAAGAGAGAATATCTAGTAGCTACCTTGGAAATGATTCTAGGGGGTTGAGCTTGTCCACCAGCTCCTGCACCTTTGGCACCACCAGCACCAACACCTCTAACACCAACCATTGAAAGTCTAGGAGATGGACTTTGTGGGATAAAAAGGAGATTTTCAAAAACTTTGAAAGACTGAACTGCTGACCTTTTGACTACTTCGGGATGTTGCAAATGAAGTTTGAGAAAAAAATCACTAGGAGACGGAATATATAGATGAGGAGGAAAAGGGAAACTTGAGCTGGGTTCCTCAAGTTTGCTAGATGTATATATAGGGGAGGCGATAGGGGATGCATCTAGGTATAGAAAGTACTCTTTAGGATTCCAGGAAACAAAAAATTTTACTTCGAGAAAGGAGATAATTGGCAGAGTGTTAGTGACAGTGGGGATCGAAAGGGATCCTTTCCTTTCAATGGCAAAAGTATTCGTAAGGTCAATCTTAACTTTTATCTCAGGAATAATTACCTCTGGAGTTTCAAGTTTAACCTCAGGTTTACTAATTGATTCCTCTACATAATGAATTTGTTTAAAAATTTCTTTAGGTGTTATTTCTTCAGTGGGAACCTTAAAATTATCTTGTGTAACTCTGGGTTGATAGACCTTACCTACTAATGCAACATACTATCTGAGATATCCCTTTGGTTTCAATATTTTTTCAGGATGTGACACTGGTGTAGTCTTCTTTTTGTCTGGGTTTTTCCTGGTATTCTTTCGACTGAATGCCAGTTCTGTCTATGGTGTAGTCACCATGTGAAAAATAAAATAATCCTTACTTATGTATTCAATATGTGTTCACCATCAAAGACCAAAATTTACCTTATCGTTTGCCCAGGGAAAACAATTTTTTTTCTTCATCCCCAGCAACGACGCCAAAAATATGTTGTTCCTTAGATTAATCCTAAGGCTCAAAGAATAATGTCAGGAATCAATAGTGTTTAAAGAAAATTTTGTAATGAGTGATTTTCCTACCTTCATTTTTATGATAAATGATCTTTAAATGAAATTGATAATAGGACAGTATAGAGGTTGTATTTTTTTATCTGATTTGCAATTATAATATCAAATGGTGTAGAAAAGAGTTACCAAATTTTGAACCATCCTGGTCATTCCCGTCATACACCATTATTTTCATTTTAGTTATGACTCCATCCTTTTGGTGATATTCTCTTTTCACGATGGCTTTCCGTTTCTCACTCTCCCATCTCCTTGGGCAAGATGGGAGTAAGATCACCCACAAAAGTGATTTTGGAATTAGGATTTTAGAAGCTGGTCTATAGAGGGGTTAACGATGTGATGGGAGAGTGTTAGCCCTTGGTTATGGAAGAAAAAGTGAAACGCGAACTGCGTGGAAGAAAGGTTGACTGATATCAGGTCAAAGTGTTTAAAGAAGTAAAAAAGATGGAGCGAAGTTAAAGAGAGAAATCCATTGGATGAAGAGATTGAGGAAGACAGATCAGCAAGGAAGATAGATTGTGGATAACTCAGCAAGCGGAAAAATCCATTGGTGGATGCTTTGGAGCACCTCATAGGAAAGAAAGAAAGATAGGTTGGCAAAGCCCTAAAAACGTGGGTCAAGTTGACCTAGGGTTTTAGACACCTAGGGTTTTGGTATCTAGGGTTTTGACACCTAGGCTTCGGCCTAAGGCTGTCGGTGAGCTATTGTAATGTACAAATAAAGGTCAAGAGGACCTGATATGGGTTCGATGATGTTATGATGAGTGATTGTTGTTATTGCTGAGAGAGAAGTATTGGGTGGTGAGAAAAGTCTGTGTTGTAAGATCTTTAGTTGGGTGTGAATATCAACCATGCAGCTTGGTGCACAGGGAAGGGAGAGAGAGAGAAGAGAGAAAGAGAGAGATATGGAAGTTAAGAGTGTAGATAGAACTGTAAGCTTTCACCTAATAATTATAAATCACAGTTTCATGGACGTATCCCTAGGGAGAGGGTGAACCACGTATATCCTGTTGTTATGTGGGATTGATGTTGTGTTCTTTACTTTTGTTACTCTGATGATGCATTAGTATGTTAGATTTGATATATAACTATGTGAAGTAGGTTTATGCGTGGAAAGAAAAATCTGATCTCTGTGTGTGGTTGCCTTGATTCCACTTGCATTTCCTCTGATGTAGACACCTGTGTCCTGCAACCCCCTATTGCTACTTCGGGTGAGACTACATCTGCTTCGTAGGTGTTTCCGAAAGGGCCAATAGTTAGGGCGTGTTGGTGCGCTATTAGAGCTAAACCCTGGGTATGCCCCTATTCCAACAAATGGTTTCGTTGTTGGGACCAAGATCTTCTTGAGGGAATGTCAAGGTGGTTTCCATCGAAGACAAAGATTCAGAAGTGGATGGAATAAAAAGAGAAGGACTTCGCAGAAGCTCAGAATAAGAACCCTAATATTAGAACAGAGGACTGGTTGGGAAGGTATATCTTTACTGATATACACGAGATTTTCTTTGGAGGAATTCATAAGGATCTATACAAGTGGCTGGCCAGATTAGCAGATACCCAGTTTGAGATCCGATCTAGAACGCTTGTGATTTGGATGTCGTCACTCATCAAGAAGGTCAAGAGAGTTGATAATGTCATGTTAAGAGCAGTAGATCGCTAGTTTGATAGTACCATCAGAGCATATATCATAGAGTTTGTTCTTAATAGGGTAGAATCATATAGCCAAGCAGAGAGATATTTCTTTAAAGGACCTAAGGGAAAATTTTTACACTTCTTGAAGTTGAAGATCAAGATGTTATTGCATGAGAAGAACATCTTGAAGATATAGTAGTGGGTTATATTGAGAGCTAATGTTCAGTAATTTAGACTGTGACAGCGACAAAGAGGTCGAACACACGTGCAGTGGCAGAACCTTTAGAGAAGTTCCTCTGGTGAACTTATACGAGCAGAGTCACGAACCAGCATAGGAAGAAGGGTTCTAAAATGGAGAAGAAGAAGAGTTGCTGAACGAGGAACATTCAGAGTCCGCTAGGGTAGAAGAAGAGAAAACTGAAGAAACTCGCCAAGAAGATTCATAAACTTCAAGGACTGCACAAAATGTTGAGTTATATGGAGTATTAAGAATGTCACAGAAGAATTTGTTAAACGATCTCAGTTTAGTACTACCCTAAGAGATCGCACACTGAATTGGTACATGAAGTTCTTCCAAGGAGTTGTCCAGACGAAACAGCTGAATGATATTAAGACTGTGTTGATTGCTGAATTCAATAAACCTAAGTCAGAATCAAAATGCATCACATAGTTGAAAGAAATCAAGCATAAAGTAGCTAAACGTGTTTGGGAGTTTGATAAGAGGTTTAAGACTTTGACAGGTCATTTGAGTTTTTCAAATCCCAGATGAGCAGAACAAGGAATGGTTCATTGCTGCCCTCTTACCACACATCAGAGTCCCTCTAATGTAGTAGAATATTGTTTCACAAGCTGAGGCATTGGAGATCACCATGAAACTAGAATCAACCCCTATGGAAGAATCCAACTTAGGTATGAGTCAAATCTTGAGTCATCTAACTAGCTTATCACTGTAGGTCAAAGATATGAAAANTATAAGAGAGAAGACATATAGTGCATTAGATGCAAATCAAAAGGTCATGACAAGGAGAATTGTCCCTTATTTCATGAATACTTGGCTTATGGAGTTCAGAGCCCTTTGAAGCAAGCTATTCTTACTTGGTACAAGGTATGTGGAAATAGACATCGCCCTGGAGAATGATATTACATGCAAAAGTATGTTCAAACACCTACAAACCTCTACTGCACATTCTGTAAATCTGTGGGTGATGATGAGAAGGACTGTAGAGCTTACGACCTCTTACATGAAAGATCAAGGGATATCTACAAAATTCAAGGCAAGGTACAACAAGAAGGGAAAACTACGCAGTATAACTCCCCAGGAAGAGGAAACTTCAACCCTCGTGGTGGATTCAGAGGAAGAGGATGAGGAGGAGGCATGGGCCGAGGTCGAGGTCAGATCATTTGTTATAACTACACACAACCGGGTCATTTTGCAAGGGATTGTCAAAACCCTTGTACCACTTGTAGTTACTGCAACTCATTTGAACATGTCATAGAATAGTGTCCTGCATTGTTGGCCAAACTTCAGGAGAGACGAGGAGGAAACCAACAAGTACAAATGATCACAGAAGAACCTCATGGAGAAGATCCCAAATTCATTATTATCACTAGAGGAGGCACTGCTACAGGAGACGAGAGGGTGGCTCCAGGGAATACTATAGAACAATTAGGAGTCAGAAATGTTGTGGAGAAGACACAAGATTTTTATCCAAAGAGAGAGAAGTAGACATTTGAAGAGGCAAGAAAAGAGTTTAGAAGAGATTAGGCTTCTTCATCAAAGGCACAACCAAAAGTGAGATAATCTGGAACAACCCTGGCCTTTGATCATTCTGCTTCACCTGGAGAAGGAAAAGAGGTAAAAAGACTCATGGAATTCTTATGCACTTGCATTAATTTGATAAAGGATGAGAGCGTTGTACAAGAGCTACAAAATTTTATCAAAGAGTATGAGCTAGGAAAGGTAGATCCTATACTGAATAAAGTAGTACATCAACTATCCAAAAAGAGAAGGACAAATAAGAAACTACACCTTAATGCACAAATTGGAGAGTATTATATAGATTATGTGGTCCTCGACTTAGGGTCGGAGGTCAATGTTATGACGAAGAGGACTTGGGCACTAATAGGAAAACCTAAGTTGATTTATTCCCCCATCAGGCTTCGGATGGCCAATCAATAGGCTATGAGCCCCTTTGGAAGATTGGAACATGTCCCTATGGACATCGATGGGGTCAGAACATTTGTGGACTTCCAGGCGATGGAGATAGTTGATGATAGTTGTCCTTACCCCACACTATTAGGAATTGATTGGGCTTTCAACAATTCTAGTGTTGTTGACCTGAAGAAAAGAATAATGACGTTTGAAGGTGATGGATTTATGGTCATCACACCTTTGGATTCTAATGAAGGTCCCAGATAAACATATCCCATCAGAGAAGAAGGCCACACATATGATTTGGAGAATATATACAAACTAACAGCAAGACAACAGGATTAAATTAATCCTACAACATATGGGAATTTAAGTTGGTGAAGGGACATCGCATGTTCATCAGACTCAGAAGAAGCATTGGAGAACTAGTAGAACAAAATGTATGAAGTATCTACACATAGATGTGCTAGACTGACCAGAGAAGTTCGCTGGACCAGCACAACAGTAAGTAATTTACCCACATTTCTTGGTTTGAATCACTTAGAAACTTTCTTATTGGAATTTGAAGGAAATCTACCAGTACACACTAGACGAGGCTTTGAAAGATACTCCAACAAGACGGTGGGGAACACATAAAAGAAACATCGCAAACTAGATGCAATGTCACACTTTGATGACAATGTGATTTTTAAAACAAGTCGAAGGATGCAAAGTTAGGTACACAAGTCAAATTTGTCTGAAAGACCATGTTTGAGGTTGTGAGGAGGCTTGTAGCTGCATTCCTCAAGAGCAGTGGGTGCATAAATTCAACAATACTCTAGACACAATGCTTATCAACTGGTGCCTTGAAGCGGAACTATGCCTCACCACTGCAGATTGGAAAGGTATGAATCAGAATTTTGTAGCTACATTTTTATTTGAAAGTCAACACACTCTGGTAGATCAAGCTTTACAGGTTGTAAGATAGAAATTATTTGAGAAAGCACCTAGCCTCCCTGTGGAGCAAGAAGAGGATGAATGGACTGCACCTCTTCATAAAGAAAGGATGTTACAATATCAATGCCGATGAAAACGATGATATTAGGAATGTGAACATCACAGAAATGGAAGGACAGAGAGACATAGAAGGGCCAGAAGTCGAACTACCTTTTATTGGAAAGAAAATCAAAATCAAGAAATTTATTATTGGAACAGAGAAAGCACTTAATCTTGCTAATGTTGGAGATTACTGGGATGATGCCACTATTGACAAGATCATAGAGTTATTGCATGAATACCAGGACTTGTTTCCAACCAAGTTCACTGATATGAAGGGAACTAAAGGGCCCATGGGAGAGATGAATATCCCCTTGAAACTAGATGCAAGGCCAGTTAAACAAAGACCCTACAGATTGAACCCTAAATATAAGGAGAAAGTGAATATTGAATTACACAGAATCCTGGAAGCAGGAATCATAGAACCTGTTGAAGAATCAAAGTGGATTATCACTATGGTGGTTCAGGATCAGAAAACATGAGAGATTAGAATCTTTGTAGATCTCAAGAAGTTGAATGATGCATGTCTATATGATCCATTCCCTACACCATTACTGACAAAGTGTTAGATAATGTGGGAGGACAAGAAATCTACTCCTACACTAATGGATTCTCAGGATACCATCAGATCAGGATTGCCAAGGAATATCGCCATAAGACCATGTTTGAAACAGAATGGGGATCCTACCAATACATAGTGATGCCTTTTGGAGTGAATAATGCTTCAGCCATCTTTTCTAGGGTGGTGTTCGAAGCATTCAAGGAGTTTCTACATAAATTTCTAGAAGCCTATTTTGATGATTGGATTGTTTTTTGCTTATTAAAAAACCATATTGAATGCTTAAGACTATTGTTAGATAAGTGAAGTCAATGTCAGATTTCCCTGAACCTGAATAAATGCATCTTATTTTCGCCCTTTGGAGTGTTGTTGAGCCATATTGTGTGTAAGAATGGATTACTGGTAGATCCATCTAAGATTTCCATTATTTTTTATTTACCCCCTCCTAATTCAGTCAAATAGCTGCGCACTGTGCTGAGACATAATGGATACTACAGGAAGTTCATTAAGGGATATGCATAGATTACAACACCTATGGAGAAGCTTCTGAAGAAATATTGTCAATTTCAATGGACAGAAGAATCTCAACAGAGATTTGACACACTGAAACAGAAAATGGTTACTGTTGGCATTAGTCCGAGGTGGAAAGAAGGACGATCATGGGAAAGAAAGTGTGCAGGAAACTAAAGTCACAACTGGCAAAAGATCAACACACGTGAATGCAAGAAAGCGTGCATAGAGGGAAGCGACAACTGTAGGAAGAACAAAACATGCATGGGAGAAAAACCTAGCGTAAGAAGGGTTAGGGTTTTGGTAATATTTTGTAAGTGGCTGAAGAGCCGGAAATGTATAAATATAGATACGAAAGTTTCATATGTGGTGGTTTTTATTGTTGTTGTTGTTTTTGTTATCATTGTTGATTTTATCTTAGTTCTTACGAAGATTGCGATGGTTATTAAGTGATTTTTCCGAGTATTGTTGTTGGCAATACGTGAGGGGTTTGAATTGTATGAAACGATTTTTGTAAGCTGTTGAGAAGGAAAGATATGAGGGAAGGTAGATCTAAGGATTAGACCATAGGCTATAGATCCTAGTGTGATCTAGTTCACCTCACATAGCTCTTACCCACTTTTGCGGAGAACTGTAAGCGCGCGACACAGGGAGATCAAGAACTACTATAATAAAAGAGCCAAGAGACAAATCTTTGTGGACATAGCCTAGGAGGGGTGAACCGCAGTAACATCTGTGTAATGTGTTGAATGTTTGCATATATTTAACTTCTTTCAAGCAATAGATGAATACGATTGATGAATAACCAAACACATTATTAGAATCTATTTATATTTTGAGTTATATGCATGCGATTTCTGGGAACAAGTATATTATAGTAACAGTTCACAGAACAGGGACTTAATCAAGAAACCCTTTATATCCTACTCTGTTCTAGGTTGTAAACACCTAAGTCTTACAGTCAACCATCCTTAGCTATCTCGGGTGAGATTGCGTAGTACCTTATGGGCGTTGCGTTGCCTTCTGGTTTACCAAGAGAGCCGATAGTTAGAGGCTTTGTTGGAACCCTGAATGACATTAGCCCTGGGTCAATAACTCAAATAACCTGAGAAGGGATTCGATAAAACCAACAAATGGTTCCATTGTCATATTAAGAGGAACAAGATAGGACTGCGTAGATGAGATAGAGTGGACAAAAACCATCGAAGAAGCAATGAGCCGTTAGAAGGGAATGTGGATACCTTGGAACCCCACAAGAGAATAAATTGAGGGTTGGTTGCAAACTAAATACGTGTTTATGGATTTACACGAAATCATTTTCTGTGATTTTCCGCATCTACTACAAGAATGGATCTTAAGGTTAATGGATAATCACCCGACGAACCGGATTCGACAGCTAGATTGGAATCTAGTACAGTTTCAGTAGTTGTAGTAGGTGAACAACAAATTCACCCACGCAGTAGACTTTTGGATTGACAATATTGTGGCAGGATTCATCACAGAGTTTTCGGTAGACACAGCAAAGTCATACAACACAGCTGGGTAAGAATTTCTATGAGGACCCAGAGGAAGGTACATTTGATCCCTGTATACTTCTATCAAGATACTGCTATATAACAAAGGTGTAATGACAATGGAATAGACAGTTAGACTTCCCTGCGTGCATGGGGGGAGGGGGGAAGCACTGAAAGAAAGATGAGGAATGGAAGGAGGGCAGGATAAAGAGAAGAAGGAAGAGGAACCCTTGGACTTGATCTCGATGGATGATGACTAGCTCAAGTGGATCTTGGCGTCATCAAGAACGACACGTAGTGGAGCACCCTACCAATATAAGATAAACACCAAGAAGAGAGCCATAGTCGAAAGGGAGGGCTTGGCAAACGATGAGGAAGAGGTAGAGGATATACAAGTTTTTGAGCATATTGAGGAAATCTTGCGCACCACCTATGAGAGGAAAACAAGAGACCCAAGAATGGGAGGAGAAGACAACCACCCCTTTTGTATCAATGTCAGTGTGGAACCCATAAACCCATGTGCAACCAATATACCACAAAGAACACCATTGTTTAGGAAACCAAAATTTGGAGGAAGTCCAATAGCAAGAAGCACATATACACAAGGAACGACAACTGGAGGAGCCATTTCAGGTAATCTTAGTCAAGTATCCACACCGCACGGATGATCTAAAAATGAAGACGACTTGTAATTTCTTGAAAACATTTGCAAGTTAAATTTATGTGTTAAAAGAAAATGGATCAACTTTGCAACACAACTTTAATAGGATTTACTCATTCAAGATGCATATAAATAGCAGCATAATCAATGAATAGAAAACACATAACACAACAAATGATAAAGGAGTTCACCGCTCTCTTGGGCTACATCTCCTGGTCTAGCTTCCAATGGATCATTTGTATTATTTTCTCAAAGTGCTCAAAAATGTGCTTTACAATGCTCAAAATTCCAAATAGACTGCTCCAATGGCTTTAGAACGTCCAAAAACCCCTAGCTGGGCTTTTTCGGCACCTCCTTTTTTGCCAAAAAATGAAGTAGATAGGCTTCCTGGAAGTCTCCCCTTCAAGCTTGCTGTCTCTGCATCTACAAAACACACCTCCTCTGGCTCAACCTATCCCACACACAATTTAAAGCGTAAAAACTTGGCACCGGGTGCAACCGCACAACCGGTCCAAACTGTCGAACAGTTACGCGCCGGTCCAAATTACCAAGGCCCATGGGCACATGGTTGTCACATGATCGCGCACTATACAACAGGGCTTAAGTTTTAACAATTGTTTGATAACCATAATGTTAACCTGCGCGCATATATATATTGGTCACATGGCTTACCAAATCGCGCATATATTTAAATGGTTATAACATAGTTATGGTGGGTCTAACCACCGTGGCTCTGATCGTATACAATATAATATATGACCATGGGCCGAGGCTTAGCCCTGGCCCGGTCCACACCCCCACATACATTTAAACAATGTTAAATACAATGCAATGCATATATATAACAAGGAACATGTGTGGGTACGCCGGTTGGGTGGCCTTTCCCAAAGCTTTACCCTGCCCTGGAGGTCATGGGGTCGACTCTTGCTGAGTGCAAAGATTTTAACCATCAAATAGGTGACATGTGGCGGCCTTTGATTGGGCCACATGTCGCCATCCCATTCGCTGCCAACAAACACGTCACATGCCAATTGTCCAATAACTGTATGCCACATCAGTGTACGGCCTGCCACGTTATCCGTACGACCTGCCATGTCATCGTCCATATGAACTGTATGGACTATATAGTCAACATCCGTTTTTTGCCTGTTTGCCATTTTGAACAGAACACGATATCTCTTGCTCCCGATGTTCGTTTGAACCCAAATGAGTTGCATTGGTTTCACAACAATGAGGCCTACGCTCTCATCCGATTTGAAGTGATTCTGAGAACTTTGAATTTTTGAGAAAAATTTGATCTCCTGATCACACCTCCCCATTGGAAAGCTTTTGGACCTCCAAAAAACTATTTTCAGTCTATTTGAAGATGAGGGTATAGTTCCCTCACTCTTCCAACCTTAATCCACTTGGCTTTGCTTGGATTTGTACCTTTAAGACCAACTCAAAGATACTCCACATTTCCTTGTTTTGAATTTCACATTCTCCTGTCAAGGATGATGTCTTCATGCAGTTCTATAAGATATTTTGGGGAAAAATCATCTATAGAAGGAATCTGAATATGCTCTCCTTGATTATCAATCAACGGAGGCTCATACAATTTCAAATTCTCAACATTAACAACTGCATACATTTGCATATAAGGAGGTAAATCTAAATGAAAGACATTGTTACCAATCTTGTCGATAATCTTGAAAGGACCATATCGAATCGGTTTCAATTTTTTACCTTCTCCTTTAAGCCTCTCCTTACTGATGTAAAGCCAAACTTCATCTNNNNTCTTGTCTTGTACTTGGCTTGAATATTTTCCAACTTCTCTTGCACCATTTGATGTATTGACTGAATTTGTTCAATGAAATTTTCTACCCTATCAATGTCATATTGACCATCGATAGCAATGTCCTTCCCAAAGATAAAATCTAAAGGAGATTTGGGCAAATAGCCAAAACATGCTTCAAAAGGTGATGCTTGAGTTGAAGAGTGTTTAGCTCGATTGTAAGCATGTTGAATGTAGTGTAAATGTTCATCCCAAAGTTTAGGATGCTTGTTGCAATAAGCACGAAGAAGATGCACTACTGTTCGATTTACCACTTCTGTCTGACTATCTGTTTGGGATGAAAAGTTGTGTTCTTTTTCAGTTTGGTGTCCATGAGTGCCCATAAACTCGACCAAAAACTTCCAACAAATCGAGAATCTCGATCAGAAATAATGGATTTAGGCAATCCAAAATGCACCCAAACATTTTGGAAGAAAATTTGTGTCAGTTGTTCAGCTGTAACCTGCTTCATACAAGGCATCAAAATACACATTTTTCTAAATCAATCAACCACAACATAAAGATAATCATGATTTCATCTAGACATAGGTAAACCTCCTACAAAATCCATGGAAATACTTTCCCAAGGACGAGAAGGAACCGGGAGTGGAGTATACAAAACCAACTTTCGATTGCTAGGTTTACTTGTGGCACATAACGAACATCCTCGAACATATCTTGAAACACTTTCATTCATTTTAGGCCAGTAGCAGTATCTTTGCAAATTAGACACTGTCTTGCCTACACCAAAATGACCAGCAATAAGAGAAGAATGCGCTTCTCTTATAATGTTGATTCTTTCCCCCTGTGGAATACACAACTTGCCAAGATGATACAAAATATTATCATGCACATGGTAATCCAATTCTTCAACATGGTTAGAATGACACAAAGTTTCATATACTTTTTTGAAATCAGTATCCAAAGCATATTGCTCAACATAACTTTCATGCATGATAGGACTATGCTTAAGAATAATTGAAGCACTAATAATAGGTCTTGAAAGCATATCAACAACTTTGTTATAAATGCCCTTCTTATACCCGATGACCAAGTGGAACTGTTGAAGAAAACCCATCCATCTGAAGTGCCTAGCTTGCTATAGCTTTGTTTGTGATTGTAAGTATTGTAGTGGTTGA
>JASDQU010012706.1:174833-205337 GCA_032191745.1 Picea mariana | reverse complement strand
ACCTCCATGTTCCTCAGAACAGTCGCCAGCCCTGAGACCTTAAATGGTTAAAGACGATGGGAAACCGGGCTTGAGCGTTGCTTATGTGTCTTGGAGGTCCTAACCTTGCAGGGTAGGACGGGCGGGTAGTCAGTCGTATTTAGTAGTCAGTTTTACTTGTCGTTAAATGTTGCGTTGTGCACCTTGCCTATGGTCTTAGTTGTTTGCAGATACTCGTCATATGCTTTTGTCTTCTTGCAATGAACACCGTGGTCACGTCTTGTTGGATGTCAAGGGGCGACATAGAGTCAAGTATGTTTTTACTTCTACACGCGCGCGCACACCATAAACACAAAAAAAAAAAAATTGCACCTGTATACTAGAATGGTTGTCGTAACGAGGCGGTTCGTTATAGGTTGGTTTTGTATCCCATGCCTATGTGAATCAGTTATCTGATCAGATGGGTCACATGGCAATTTCATCACACCTGTAGGATGCTAGTTCTATTTCTCAAACTACCATATTCCCTAATTATACCTCTGAGGTGAATTTGGTGCAATCCACACAATCGAAGAATCCTCAGCAACCTAGAGGAAATAAGAAGAAGAATTCAAATATTTAAAAAGGGACTAAACCCACCCAAAACGCTTACGAAGGGGAGAAAAAAGAGAATAAGAAGAGTCAATTCCCCTAAAACAAATTTGGGGAGGACCACCCTACTCATTAGATTCCTCTAAATAATGAGATCCATCATTATTCGGCACAACAAAACGCCCCCCAACATCCTTTTTATTTAGGGCATCCTTTTCCCCCTCAACCTTAACATATGGTGGCAGCAAATCATGCCCCTCTCCAAAGGGACATGGTAGGTACCCCTCACCATGAGGGGTCTTCCTCAAATTTTTTTTTTTTCATGTGTGACCACATTGTCAATTTACAAAAACAAGCCAAGAACTACAACATGTCTAAGCCTATTCTTGTTGTGCATGAGCCAACATCTTCTTCCCATCCTGGTGGCCCTCTTCAAATTGAGAAGTCATCTTTGTTTTGTTTCTTGTGCCTAGAGAACCTCTTAGCCACTATGGAATCCCATATAAAGGGGTATTACTTGTTGTTGTTACAAAATTTAATCTTCATCCATTAGGGCTACAGAAACCCTAACTTTATCTTACTCATAACTTGCTTTTCAACCATTAGAATCAGCTAAGAGTTTGCCATTTTATTCTACTTGGTCTACCGCATATTTTGGGTGGATTCTTTGTAAGTTTTAGTGGTTGAGTTTTCTGCTGTAAAAAAAAAAAAACTACAGCCATAATTCTGCAAAATGTTTATGCAAACACCTTTTGTTACAACCTTCTTTCATTGCTAAAGTCTAATGCTATCTTACTTGGGTTGATCTAGTTGTTTCTAGTTTATCTCTTGTTCTTTCAACTAGAATTTTAGCAACTCATTTTGAAGCATTAATTATCATTTTTATTGTTGATATATATTGTTACTAACTTCTACAATTAGGGACAGAAATATTAACTTGCTTTTCCATCATATACTTGGGCATGTATTGTTGTTTTAATTGTGTCTTGGGCAGGTACAACCAACATTTGCAAGGCCTCCTACTTCTTGGAAAATATTGGCTACCATCAAGACCTTAATCAATCCCTTCTCCACATATAGAAACTTGAAATATAAGGGCATTCCTTCATACATCTCACTTTCCACCTCTTTTCCCCCTCAAGTCACCGAGATTCCCCCCTCAAGGTGACCACTTCACCTCTAAAGTGACAAGAACACCTACCTAAGGTGATAGTGGGTAGGTGCTCTCTAAGTTGTTACCATTCTGGTGGTTGGTTTGGGATTTTCCCAACCTACAACTTGTGTGATAACATTTTGGAATCGTTTTCGGGGAGGATTTTGAAGCACCTCTACTTGTCCAGGAAAGGGAGATTTTTAGTGAGCCTTTTTCTTTTCTTAGCAATCCTCCCACCATGTCAAGACCGAGTGTTTCATAGTGTATTTGATCCTTCAATCCCATATACAAGTGGGACATGGGGTATCCTTGTGATGACCACATTTCCTTCTCTTAGCACCATTAGACCAATACAATCTATCCATTTTCCTACAGGTCCCTTGATCTGGGGGACCAAGGTTATGTCTTCATTTCCATTTGTTATTATACCTAGTCTTCCTACACCCATCCATTCTATTATGATTCCCACTTCCGTATGTTCTTCCGGTGGGGGGCCAAGCCTTGGTTTCAGCATGGGAGGTGTAACTCCTTCTACCTCCACCATTCCTATGAGTGGCTCGATATCGTTATGTGCAGGTGTACCTTTTGGGCCGAACTTTCTTATTGGTTTTGGGGTTGTCTCTATTTAGGTTGGGAGAAATAGTATGTCAGAAGGATTTAACTACCCATGGGTTAGCACACCTTTCCTTGGGGGCCCATCCCTCAAGGGTAACTTTTCAAATTGGGGAATCTTTCCATTAATCAATACCTCAGGTTCCATAGGGCTATTACCTGGGCCTAATTTTGGGAACGTTTTTCCTAGAGTATATACACTTATCCCTGGGGGAAATCCCATCGAGTGCACATCTAGTCTAGGGAGAATTCATGCTCCTAGAAGTGTCACTATCCCTAGGGAAACTCAATATTCGGGAACACGTGAGTAGCCTTTTCGTAGTACAAATGTAGGGGGACCACAAGGTTCATATGGAGCAACAAATATTTCATCTCCCTCCCATTATTCATTTTTTCATACACCATTTCCCTTCCTAGAAATGTTAGACGTACCTTACTTATCACGGTTGAAAAATGAACCTATTTCCCACAACCCTTCATGGCCAACCATGCATGGAAAGCTCCCATTAGACATTCCAAAATTTGACGGAAAACTGAGAGAAGAACCCTCCATACACATCATGATGTATTACTCGTGGTGCTCATCCAATTCCTTGATGGATGATAGTGTGAGGTTACGTCTTTTCCAGAGATTCCTAACTGGAAGTGCCACTAAGTGGTNGAAGGCATAGGATGATAAAGACAAATATCTCGGATAACCTCTTGATGGAGTGGCTCACTAAATCCCTCCTTCCAACCATTTCCAAGGATGTACCTATGTTCGGGGCAAATATCGAGGATAAATCCATTATGTGTGCCCAACACTTGGACTTGATTTACTCTCAGTCAGGTACCCTTTATGAAATTATCCCCCATGCTCATAGGTTGTAGGCAGATCCAAAGAAGCCAAACCCAGGACCCCATGTTGATGGTGTGGTTGGTTTTGTATCCCATGCCTCTATGAATCAGTTATTTGTTTAGATGGGTCACATGGTTATTTTGTCACACATGTAAGATGCTAGTTCTAATCCTAAAACTACCATACTCCCTACTCATACCTCTGAGGTGAATTTGGTGCAATCCACACAATCAAAGAGTCCTCAAAAACCTAGAGGAAAGAAGAAGAAGAATTCCAATATTGAGAAAGGGACTACACCTACCCAAAACACTCAGGAAGGGGGAAAAAAAGAGAAGAAGAAGAGTCAGTTCCCCTTAAATTTTTTGGGGGAGTACCACCCTACTCATTAGTTTCCTCTAAAGGATGAGAACCATCATTATTTAGCACAACAAAATCCCCGCCAACATCCTTCTTTTTTAGTGCATCCTTTTCCCCCTCAACCTCAACATATGGTTACAACAAATCATGCCCCTTTGCAAAGGGACGTGGTAGGTACCCCTCACCACGAGGGGTCTTCCTCAAATTGTTTTGTTTTCATGTGTGACCACATGGTCAATTTGCATAAAAATTCCAAGAACTACAACATGTCTGATCCTATTCTTGTTGTGCATGAGCCAACATATTCTTACCATCCTGGTGGCCCTCTTCAAATTGAGAATTCATCTTTTGATGCACCACTTCACGCCTCGAAGGGAATTCTTAGAAGAACAACACATAATCGAAACACATGGGCCACCCACAACTACAAAATTATGGAATACTTGGCCCAGACACCTTATGCCATGTCTTCCCTTGAATTCCTCCAGAGCTGCCCACCGCAGCGAAAAAGCCTTGTTGTATGTTGTAGGTGGGATTGATCTCTCAGAGTCAAGTTTGATGACCTTTGATTCTAATCATTTTACTCATAGGCTCTCCCATCAAGTAAATTTCTAGATCAAAGTGCACATGATGGGAAAAATCATCTTCCAAACTATGGTTGATGAAGGAGCTCCAACTTGCATCATGTATATTTCTTGTTGAAATGTCATTGTCTCTCCTAAGCTCAAGACATCTGCAACACTGTTGAAAGCCTTCAATGGACATGTTGGAATATTCAACAATACTAAGAGGGGGGGTGAATTAGTATTGAGCACTTTTTACCATTTAAACCATATTAAGTTATCAACAATTCCATTCACTTATGATTGCATTTAACATATCATAAACATATAACCACAGATGTACAGTACACAAGAGTTTTAGGTGGAAACCCAAATGGGAGAAAACCACATAACACTTTTAAATATATATCTTGAATATTACATCCACAGGAATCACCAACTTCCAAACTTCTCCAGCACCAACTGGAAGGAAGCACCAACCCCCTATTTACAAGCTCTAACCTGAAGGAAGCTACAACTCCCTGTATTCACCAGCTCCAATTGGAAGGAGGCTCCAACCCTCTAGTTTATAGGATCCAAACTGAAGGAAGTTAAAAATCCTTGTATTCTCTAGCACCAACTGGAAGAAGGCTCCAACCCCCTAGTTTACAGGCTCCAACCCCCTAGTTTGTAGGCTCCAACTTGAAAGAAACTATGACTCCATGTATTCTCTAGCACCAACTAGAAGGAGGATCCAACCTTCTTTCCTTGCCCCTTCCTTCCTCCCTCAAATATAAATGGAGACTCAACCTCTCACTGTTATTGTCACTGATATTGATACATCATCATAAAAACGCATACATCATCATCCAAACTAGATCCACCATAATTGATACATCAACATCATCAAAAATAGATCCACCGCAACTGATACATCATCATCATCAAAAAAAATACACCACAACTCATACATCAACATTATAAAAACGAGATCAACATCATAAACCTAGGTCCACTTAGAAACTGGGTCCACATAAATATCCTCGGTCCACATGGGTACACATATCAACCCCAATATCACTTGTTAAATTTATCTCAAACACCTATTTGGGACTAGTTTCTAGATTAGTCACAAACCCTAACTTCCAATAAGTATAACTGTGTACCTATAATGAATCAAGGTCTGGAACTTGCACCCAATTTTCTTCGATAGCATCTCTAAAACTCCTCCAAGTTTTGCTCCTTGAATCATCACTGAAATAGACATATAGTGAATATGGCATACCTTCCTGAAGTTTACAACATGCCACGCACTCAATATTTGATATGTGATTCTGAAACTTACACACAAAATACTATGGACTGCACTCTTTCCAATTCAATTGGTCTCAAAACATTTGGATTCTCTATGAAGAAGTTATGAGTGTTTTACCTGGAACACATGTTTGAGACTAGTTACAGGACTAGGCAAAATCCCTATCTTCCACAGAATGTATATCCAATACTAAAATGACCCAGAAGATGAAATTTGTACCGTAGGTACCTTGATATATCTTCTCAATAGCCTCCAAATTTCACTATCTAAATCATTCTAGAAAAACAATTTATAGAGAAAATGGCAAGATGACCTTTACAAAACATACCTTAGAACACATCATCACAAGATTTCATCTTCCCTTAGAATTTCTCCCTTCTTCACTTCATCTTCCCTCTAAAATCCACTGCCAATATTGTGCGAAGAGATAACAAGATTGAATAATGAAAATGAGAGGCTCTTAATTTTCATTTATAATTTTCCAAGTACCTCCTTTACTTGACTTTAAGGTCGGCATGTAACTTCTTGTTTGCAACAACTTTTTCTCTTTTACTTGACTTTAGGGCCAACTTATAACTTCTTGACCTTAGATACGAGGATTATTGACCATACTTCAGGGATTTTTCTTTAATAGGGAATAACTCCTCAAAAGTGAAGAACCACGTGGTGTGCCACTTACCGTTGGAGACGACTTGACGAGGACTATCAATCAATGGATGTTTTGCATACATTTGCAATGTCCTTTTGTTAATAATCAAATATGATCATGTTCAACATTCAGGAATTTGCCCAGTCAGGATCCCAATTAGATCCTTATCTGTTGTAAATGGCAATTATGATTGGTCTAGGTCCATTTATCTCTAACTATCCTAATCTACAAAATAAAACTAAATCTAAAATATATACACCTTCAAATTGATTGTAGATATTTTATATTTTATTGAATAACAAACTGAAATATAAATATATACAGATTTAAAACTATCTGCAAGAAAGAGACTAATCCTAATTATCATAAAATTTACCCCTATGAAAGAGGATTTTTTTTCTCTTTAAGAATAAGAAGTATTTTTAATGAAAGTAAAAAAAAAATGAACTAAAGCAAATAAAACTAAAAAGAAAATCTAATGCTTGGGCCCAAATTCACATAGTATATGAATTTAAGTAAGGTAAACAATATTCTAAAGATATAGATCTTCAAAACACATGTTTGAATATATCCACTGAGAATGAATTAATAAACATGTTTAAATAATTAGCATAGACTCATAATCCCAACAGTAATTCATATACATAATAACCACTAAATTGATGTGTCAAATAAAAAAATGAAATTGATATAATTTATTAGCAGTAATCAACTAAATCAATTTGTAATTCCATCAACACATAATCTAGACAAGACTTTGATTTCAAAACTGAACACTCGAATACCAGTAACAGTACCAAATACCCATTGCTTGTATTAATATTCGAAGTCACAAAAAGATTCAATATAATGTATCAAAACAAAGACTTGTAGCAATGCATAAGTTTTTGTTCTTCATTAAAAAAGTGAACCCCCTCTTAATTGTCTTTCCTTTGTTGTTTTATATTGAAAGAATTCAAAAATGGAAATTAACTTCCATAACCATAAACAATTATCCATTTAGAATGGGAAAATAACAAAATCGTTTAATTCTCCAAACTAAATTAACTAAGTACATGAAATAAAAAACTAATAATTGTTCAATTTTAGAATTATGAATGGAAACTAATATTCTCATTTCCCTTATTTTCCATGTCACCCCTTTTACACCTGTAAAACTAAAAACGAAAAGACCCGAATTAATAAAACATAAAAACAAAAACTAGAGTTGCTACAGAATTTGAAATTTTGTAGCTACTCTTTTATTAACTAAAATTAACGAAAATAAAAACTAAACTAAAAAAAAACGTTAAACTTATAGCAATAACTAAAACATTTTTATCTCTGAGTGTTACTGGGAACAAACTTGAATTCCAAATTAACGAAAATATTAACTCATGTTGAGTTAATATTCACTGCTTGTTTCTTTTTATCTTGTTTAGAAACTACAACCCATATCCTATGGCTATCAATCAAAGATTTATTTTCTGACCTAAGAATTTGATTTTCTAATTCCAAATCAATTATGTTTGCATGTAGCACTGGAATCACTGAATAGTATTTGTCCTTCCAGAGGGAAACTTTTAGATTGGAATCAATTTTAGTTTTCTCCTTCTTTTTTTCTTTAGAGACATTTTCAATAGGTTATTGTGGATAATTGTGTTGTGGGGAGGATACTTCTTGATTTGTAACCAACTCTTCATCCTCAACTTGGACAGGAGAACTAGCTTTAGAATTTTTTCTAGACTTATTTTTTAGCATTCTGGATATTTTCCTTCCTTGCCTCTTGTTCATAAAATCGACTAAACTAATGGAATCATTTTTATTTTTGGTAACAAGTGGGTCACACTCAAATGCAAGAGAGGAAACTACGGTTTGCTTGGAAGCTTCGGAAGAAACCTGATGTGCTTCACTGAAAACACATGACTCTGGACTAAGGCTAAATTTTACAGCTTGATTGTGAATAACCCTCGTGGTGTTTTGTTGAGGAGTAGAAACTTGAGGATAAGCCAAGATGGTATATTCTACAGGATTTGAGGTTTCAACTTCATAAAAGTGAGACTGTAAATCTGCCTTGGAATTCTCCTGAAAATGATTTATTTTCACAAACTTTTCCCAAGAATCGCCATTATGTTCTAACTGAAATTCAATCAAAATTTTCACTAAACAGTGATGAAAGACATTTATTTATGAACTAAGATTCTTTCTCTTATAAAAATGTGTCATCTTAGACAATCTTTTCAGCAAGAAAACTGGCATGTTCATTTCATAATCCATGAAGATGATTAAAAGATGAAAGTGATAAATAAAGAAAAGGCTATATCTTCCCTCACATGTGATAAAACCCTTAATAACTCCTAACGGAAAATGTCATTTTTCCTTAATTGAAGATATAGGCATACCTTTGTAATCATACTTACATTTGGAGAAACCAGGATTTCAGACCAAGGAATCTCTTTCACCCTTTTGGTCTTAGACCAGCATTCCCCTTTTAATGGCAATTTAGTCACTCTGGGTATTAATTCTTCATCTATCTGTAACTCCATATCCCCAATTTTAGCGTGTCCACCATTGAAACTTCGTGCGAAATCTTTGGTGACCTGTGCATTATAGCCATTAAACATGCACACAAATTTTAACCAACCAACCCTCTCAAAAGTCGAAAATATTCTTCCTAAGCTTCAATAAGCTTGAAATCGGGTTCAACTCTGGAAATCATTCCCATGTTATCATTTTACCACACTATAGTTCAGAAAACCCTCATAAAAACCTAACAAACTCTCGCTTATAGGTAAATGAAAATAGAGCTTCAATACTTGAGTAAAAATCATATTTCGAGGAAGAAGCATCATAAACAAGATTTGACCTAAGGTAATAATTCACAAATACGATGATACAACTAAAAACTATACATGGAGGAAAATCAATGAACTTCAGGAAAGGAGGACTCCTCATATGCAGTTTGAAAGGACCCCAATTTAATTTTTCATTAAATTCATTTTAACTTATGATGACCAAATCAGGCTTGGCGTACCACAACAAAATATTAAGCAGTTGTTATGGATCATGGGTATCATGGTAATGCACAGTTATGACAGGCTAAGTAGGATTTCTTATATTATGATCAATCATTGTTGGAACATTGGTTTATTGTTCAAGCGAAACGTGTTAATAAAAATCAAAACCAATAATAAAATCAAAAATTGTATCTTGTCAAATATTGTAGCTCATTGGAATTTTATTCAAGATATGTAAATGAGCAAAAATCATAAAGAATGTGTGAATTAGAAACATTTGAGATCCAAAATATTTAATCAAAACCTTTATGAAATGAAAAACATCCCAGCAAGAAAATATCATTAATGATTGAATGAAAGATCAAAGAAGTTGGGAGTACGGCCAAAATTGACAAAACTAAAAATATTGTTTAAGTAAAACAAATAAAAACTTTTTTATTTTTTTCAAAATTAAAAAAGGAAGGGTCCCAAATTAATTTATAATACGGAATTTGGGAGGTTGTTGTCCACTACAACACCTTCATACTCTTTTTTTTCAATCAAATTCAGGATTCATGACCCACCTCTAGCGATTCTTAACCATTTAACCATGTTTCCAAGGATTCTTGTAGACTTCTTTAAAGCATCTTCCCGTGAAGTTCATGCTTAAATCTACTCCATAAGGGGGGCACTTTGGGATCACAAAAATGTCCATGACTCTGCTACTCAACTGCACACAATGCTGACCCATCTGTCACTTAACTATTATGAAGACTTCTCCAAATATGTTGCAATTGATCTTCTTCTCAAGCTTAATCAAATATGTCCACTAGTCTGCTCTATATTCAAATCAAACTCTACACATATGCAACAAGTACACAATCTTGAATCTGTAATGAATATATCCCTTATTGATTACATGCTTGGAATCCTCTATGCAATCAAGAATCTTTCCCTTAAAAGTGTGCCAATGATAATCTTCGTAACTGCCAGCTGACCCCTTCACACCTACATGGGAATGTGTTCTGAAAACTGCTCCTTAATCAACCAATCTGTCACCAAACATTTTTCACCTCTACCATCATACCATTCAAAATATTCCTTCCCAAAATTTGCAAACACTTTAGATTGGTCGAACGATAATTCTCCAATCTGTAATAATTGTTGCTTAGAATCCCCCTCTTCAATATTCACATTTAATGGGAGTCTCCAAGCCAGATTGCATGGAAAAATATATAATCTTGCTCTACTACAGGATCATCCTTCTAAATTTTGACATCTTCCTTTTTTCCTGTAGATTCATCATTATTTCGCAACTCTGTAAATCCTGTGAGTATGATATTTGGGAGTTCTTCATTCACTTTCTCTTCTTTTTTTTGTTTTCTTCTTCAAACCTTATTGTATCTTATATTAGTGTTTTCCTTCATGGAGGACTCCATCATGCTTCTACAATCGTGAGGTGTGTGTCCATAGTTGTAGCATTTGTAACATTCAATATTGTATGGGGCCACATTAACATCTCTTGCTTGAACATTTCTTCCATACACTCTATAATCTACAGCTTTATGTCCAAAGTTATTACAAGTAAAAAAATAACCAAAAAAGAAACTTTGATACCTGGGAGCCAATGATCGTCTTTGTGATGTATTCCTTCTGAATTCATGCCTTAACTAATCACAATCTTCTCTTTGGTTGTTTTCTTCATAATGAATGAAACTTCTTTGAGGCTTAGAGGTAGAAGGTCTTCTTGGGAATACATTTTTTTTGCATTCATTCCTCTTTGATTCTTGTTGACGATGATTCCTTCCTTTGAGAATTTTTGCATAGTTCTTAATCTTCTCTTCATTCTTCTTTTCCGACAACCTGGAAAACTTATCTTCAACTTTCATTACTGGTTGTGTGGAGCTTCCTCTCTCTCTGAATCTCTTGTTGGGGTTTGCATTTGCATCTTATTTGCATGGGGCCTAACCAATGTATCCAAGACCTGCTTTATTAAAGGGTGACCTTTGACAGCTGAGAATATCTTTTAGTGTTTGAGATATTTTCAAATTCTTATTGACCTTGAAAACTTCAACCCTTAATGTGATGAATTCTTCTTAATATTCTCACAATATTCTTCTTTCTTCATCATATGGATATTCATTACTTCTTCCATTCTCTTTGATTCTTCAAGTTGGGTTTTCAATGACAAGATTTCTTCTTCAAATTTTCTTTCTTGTTGACTAAATTCGGCTTCAAGATTGTTTAAGTCCTCATATCTTTCCTTAAGATGACTTGTCAAGGTCTCTTGTCTCTTCTCTACTTCCTTTCTTAGTAATACTATTTCGGCTTCCAAACACTTCTTTTCTTCCAACTGATTTTCAAGTGTTTCTTTAATCACTTGGCTTCTTACAGCTGAACCTTTATATTTATAATAATTTGTTAGACTTATTTATATTTTTTGTTAGGGTTTTAAGAACGCTCCTTTATCTTTATCAATTCTTCTTTGAGGGACTTTTTTTTCTTCCTTTCTCCTTTTATCTCACTCAAAGCGTTGATTAGTTATGCCTCAAGATCCACTTCTCCTTATTCATAATCTTCTTCATCATTTTCAATTTCTTCTTGTTCTATCTCGGTATCTTCTTTATCTTGATCAACATGCTCTAGCTATGTGGTTGCAAGAAGAGATTCCTTAGAGTAGAGATTATGTAGCTTATCTCAAATCTCTTTTTTTGATGAGAATTATCCCATTTTTACTTTTACCAAATCAGGTAATGCATCTAGGATGGCATCCAATTCTATTTTGTTGTTCCTTTTTAATTCCTTCTTGGTTGTAGTCTTCGGAGGTTTCTTTAAGTAATGTATCCTATAACAATTGAGTACCAAACATCATACCCATGTGACTCTAAAAATACTTTCATTCTTGAGCTCCATATCTCATAATTATGACCATCAAACATTGGCATTCCATTATCTATCTAATCCATGATCTACCTTTCATTGGTTAGACTAACTCTGAAGAACCTACTATGATACCAATTGTTGGAACATTCACCAATACTAAGAGGGGGGGTGAATCAGTATTGAGCTCTTTTTGCCATTTTAACCAAATTAAGTTATCAACAATTCCATTCACTTATGATTGCATTTAACATATCATAAACATATAACCACAGATGCATAGTACACAAGAGTTATACGTGGAACCCCAAATGGTCGAAAACCATGAAACACTTTTAAATATATATCTTGAATATTGCATCCATTGGAAGCACTGACTTCCAAACTTCTCGAGCACCAACTGGAAGGAGGCACAAACCCCCTATTTACAGGCTCCAACCTGAAGGAAGCTACAACTCCCTATATTCTCTAACTCCAACTAGAAGGAGGCTCCAACCCCCTAGTTTATAGGCTCCAACCTGAAGGAAGCTACAAATCCCTGTATTCTCCAGCACCAACTAGAAGGAGGATTGAAGCCCCTATTTTATAGGCTCCAACCTTAAATAAGTTATGACTCCATGTATTCTCCAACACCAACTAGAAGGAGGCTCCAACTCCCTTTCCTTGGCCTTTGCTTCCTCCCTCAAATATAAATCGAGACTCAACCTTTCATTGTTACTATCACTGATGTTGATACATCAACATAAAAACTAATACATCATCATAATCAAAACTAGATCCACCATAATTGATACATCAACATCATCAAAACTAGACCCTCCACAATTAATACATCATCATCATCAAAACAAGATCCACCACAATTGATACATAAACATTATCAAAACTAGATTAGCATCATCAACCTGGGTCCACCTAGAAACCAAGTCCACATAAATATCCTAGGTCCACATGGGTCCACATATAAACCCCAACATCACTTCTTAAATTTATCTCGAACACTTGTTTGGGACTAGTTTATGGATTAGTCACAAACCCTAACTTCCAACAAGTATAACTCTGTAACTGTAATGAATCAAGTTCTGAAATTTGTAACCAATCGTCTTCAATATTTTCTATGAAATTACTCCAATTCTTTCTCCTTGAATCATCACTGAAAAAGATATATAGCGAATATGGAATACCTTTCTGAATTTTGGCCCATTCCGGAGAGTACACTTTTATAGCATGCCACGCTCTCAATATTATATATCTGATTCTGAAACATACAAAAAACATACTATGGAATGAAATATTTCTAATGTAATTGGTCTCACATAATTTGGATCCTCTATGGAGAAGTTATGATTGTTTTACCCAGAACACATGTTTGAGACTAGTTACAGGACTAGTAAAAAACATTATCTTCCACAAAGTGTATCTCCAAAGGTAAAACAACCCAAAAGCTAAAATTTGTGCCACAGGTACCTTGATATGTCTTCTCAATAGCCTCCAAGTTTCACTATCTGAATCATTCTATAAATAAAACGTTATAGTGAAAATGGAAAGATGACCTTTACAAAACATACCTTAGAACACATCATCACAAGAATTCATCTTCCCTTAGAATTTCTCCCTTCTTCACTTCATCTTCCCTATGAAATTTGTTGCCAAGATTGTGCTAAGAGATCACAAGATTGAATAATTAAAATGAGAGGTTCTTAATGTGTATTTATACTTTTCCAAGTACCTCCTTTACTTGACTTTAGGGTCGACTTGTAACTTCTTGTTTGCAACAAATTTTTCTCCTTTACCTGACTTTAGGGCCAGCTTATAACTTATTGACATTATATCCAGGGATTCTTGACCATACTTCGGGGCTTCATCTTTAAGAGTACATAGCTCATAAACTGTGAGGAACCACATGGCATGCCACTTACCATTGGAGATGACTTGACGATGACTATCAATCAATGGATGTTTTGCATGCATTTGCAATGTCATTCATACTCTTTTTCTTTAGTCAACTTTGGGGTTCATTGTAATGTCCCCAAGGTCGAGCCCAGTTGTAAATATTGTTTATGAAATGAGTTGTAAAATGTCCTATAGGCTGGTGAGACAAGTTTATATAAGTTGGTGGGCTTATGTGATTGTTAGGCCAGAGAGCCTAAGTGTTGAAGGCCAAAAGCCTGATTTTGTACATGTATCTATGCAGAACATTAATAAAATTATAAACATCACTGCGTGCAGACCGACCACGATGAATGAATGATGGGGGACTAAGCTTCCACAGAATGGGCAAAGGATTAGGGGCTGGAAGGTGGGAAGAGGGGCTAAGTGTTGAGCCTAGGGGCTTAAGTCCTTGGGCATAATATTTTAATATTATTCCAAAAGACATGTGAATTATATGTTTTTATCCTAAGTTCCTAGCAAGGAGAAAACATGTGCAAAGGGGATGCATGTTGATGGAACACATGCAGTTTCATGGGTGACAAGTGTCAACCTAGGTGCATGCAAATAAAATGATTGAGATGAGTCATGATGTGGGTCCCTCTTCCATTCGACCCTCGATTGCATGAGCATGAACCGAACTGACCTCTGCAGAGATACCCTCGTGCCTCTTCTGAACATTACATACTATCTGACCTCTGCAAGAGACCTAGTAAAATTCTGAAACCGTGGGAAAAGCCTGTGTTGTTTTTGGGGAAACCCTATGTTTGTTTCTGAAAGGCCATTACACCCTCTATTTGGAACCGTGGAGTCTATGTTCATCCCCTGCGTGGAATTCTTATCACGCATCCCTGAGAACCAGAGCATGAGTCTACCCCATGATTGTGGAGCCTGTTTGGGAAGCTCATGTCCATTTTCCCAGTTGGTTGTTGTGGCCATGTAGTGCTGGACTGCGCGCGGCTTACTGGCTAGTGTGATTTCGTGCTTAGACTGTGTGTGTAACCTCTCTCCAAGTGAGGGAGGTGATTGTTGTTGGAAGAGGCAAGTTGCCAGGCCTGTGAACAACTCTCTCTCCAGGTGAGAGAGTTTGTTGGGAAGTGGTTTCTTCCAGAGAGTGTCCAGCACCAGCTTCAGGCTCTGAGACTTCCTGATCTGGCCTATTGCTGAGACCCAGAGAGGGAGGTGTAGCACCGATGGGCTTTGCTTGTGAAGGTGTATACTCTCGGGCGGAACAGGCATGTGGGGAATGAGAGTCCGAGAGTAGTGGGCGTAAGATGGAATCCTGGGAAGAATCCTTCCAGTCATTCTGTGCAGTTTTCCCTGTAACCTCAGCCTAGCCTAGGATTCCTTACCTTGGGGTGGATCTTAGTCCCAGCTCAGGGGTGACCCACTGTTGAGCTTGATGAGCAATGTGGTCTAAGGCTGGGAGGTTCGTGGAAGGCCTACATGTGGTTGGTGGAATTACCACCATTTCAAAGATAAGTACCAGACGATGTTTTAATTATGTTTTGCATGTCTATGTATTTATATTTATCATGTATTCTGTTGTGCATATGAATTAATGTTAATTCCATGGATTATTTCTGTCAACAGTAATTTTGTGTTGACTCTGAGTTTAAATGTGTTTAACCTATTTTAAATGCATGTTATTAATTAAGATTAAAATGATGTTGTTTCGCAAAGTAGCATCTCCACGACCAGTGGGTTGGATGACAGTCGGGGGAGCGTTACAGATTGGTATCAGAGCGTAGTAACAAAAGGGTATTATAGAATGGTATCAGAGCCAAGGTTTTGATGCTGAGCCTAGATGGGCCAGTTGAGTGGTCTTTGGACCGAGGGTTTAAGGAGAAATTGTGTTTGGAGGACCAATTTCAGACCTTTCAATACCCCCAAGTTTCAAGGAGGTTACTTGATCGTATTACAAAGCTCAGGAGGTGTAGCAGTGTTATGAAACCACAGCCGGGGTGGCATATGGCCACCAAGAGAGAGAGAGAGAGAGTTCAACGCATGGGGTGTTGGCACCGTAGGATCTGTTTTGGAGGAAAGGAGAAACCTCGTGACCGTCATATATGGAAAATGTGTGTAGGGTTTAAAAACCCTTTCGAGTTGCATAGGAACGTGGAAATTGTGATACGCTAAATCCCGAATTTGTCGGGACCGTCCATCGGGGGGGGCACGTGGCTGTCGGACGGCATTTTGGCACCCGGTAAACCAAAGGGGAAGAACCCTGTTTTTGCAAGTCGCAAAATAGCGAAACCCAAAATTCCGAAACGATCTACGTCGTAGATCATAAGAGAGGAACTTGACTGTTTGATCAAGTGGAAGAGTAGATAGTAATTTCAGAATTTCGGCAAACGGAAGTTCAAGATGTGTGGATGCAGAAACTCTCGATGCCCGAAACCCTAAAACGCCGAAAATATTTGTGCCGTAGATCGAAGAGAAGTCTAACCATTGGATTTATCTTGGTATGGACATGGACACATAGGTGTGTACCACATGCCAGTGGATCGAAAAGAAAAGTGAGAGTGGTGGGACCGAATGATGTCGTTGAAGGTGACGTGGACCCTCCTGAGGGTGGCACTTTCCACTGTAGCTGTGGAGACAGTTGTGCTATGTGGGCCCAGAGGGTAAAGTAAATCGGGATTTCTAGATTTGCAAAGGAGGAGCACGAGGGCTCAACACTCCAACTCGTGAAGTCACGAGTTGTGAGAGGTGATAGAACTTAGCCCTAGCCTACAGTTATATGTAGCAGGCACTAGCGAGGAAGGAGCCATACCCGTATCGCATCTCGGGTATTGGCATTTGGAGGAAGAGGAGTCGAGGGTCTTTGACTCACGAACTCACGAGATCGTGAGTTGCGAAAGGTGCCTTTGGTTATGAGGGTAGGGAGAAAGAGGGAGCTATCACCCAGAAACCCGGAACCCCGAAGTCCCAAAATTTTTGAAGACAAAAGAACCCCCAAGGATTTAACTGTTGAATATTCATGGACCGAGACCCCGAAGTTTCGAAGTCCCAAAATTTGCAGAGCCGAGCAGAGCTCAGAAAACTTAATGGAATCAAAATGTTTTTCTTGATTCACGTTGGTTTATGAATATTGTAAGTTTTCTTGAAGGTTTAAGGGCCTAACAAACTTTGGTTGATTGCACATTGTGTGTGCAGAGTTCAGCGAGTGTCAGGACAACTGTGAATCTACGTCGAGTTTAGAAATGGAAGAGGTGCGGATTGCCTCCATTTCAGAGAGCGAGAGAGAAGGAAGGGATGTCAACCTAGGAGTCGAAGGATCGAACTCCAATGGGCACAGAAGAATATTGGATAAGGAAGGATGTATGATGAAACTCATTAAAAGATTGCAGAAAGATGCCCAGGCTCACCGAGCTGATAGCCGAAAGCTCATGAGGGTCAGGGATCAATAGGGTGAATTCAACTTAAAGATGTTGAAGAGCCTGGAAAGAATAGAAAGGAAATTGGAAAAAGAAAGTGACACAAGAATATCAAGAAGTGTCAGGACCCCTGAGAGGAGAAGAATATCGAGGAGTGGTAGCAAACATTACCGTCACTCCCCAAAGCATTCCGGTAGGGAAGCACACAATAGTTCAAGCCCATCCCCTACCAAAAAACACCGAAGATCTAGAGTGGATGAATTGAAAGGGGAGATGAACAAGATTAAGCCTCCTATGTTTGATGGAGAACATAAGAAGGAGGAAGATGTCAAAACATGGTTGCTTGGCATGAGGAAATATTTCCAACTGCAGAATTATTCCGCTCATGCAGAAGGAATAATTGCGATGTATCAACTAAAAGGAAAAGCATCCATGTGGTGGGATCAGTTTGTGCAGGTGCAGCACATTAGGGAGAAAGATATCACTTGGAAGGAGTTCAAGAGGTATTTCGAGAAGAAATACCTGACTAAAAGATACTATGACAGAAAGATGAAGGAGTTCTTCGAACTCAAGCTAGGCAGTATGACCATTGATGAATACGAACGAAGTTTCTTGGAACTACTGAAGTATGTTCCATTCATCAGAGATGAGGCTTTCAAAATTCAGAGATATCTGAGTGGACTTCCACCTTCCATTGGTGACAAGATTCAGTATGATGATCCTAAGACTATGGAAGAAATAATAAGAAGGGCTAAATGCTTATATGAACAGCAGAGAGAAAAGCCTACCTTTCGGAAGGCTTGGGATGACTAGAGGAAGTTTAAGAAGGAACAGAGGCAGAAGGAAAACAAACCTCCCTTTTTAAAAAAATAATCCTCAAGGACATCCATCGTTTAGAGAGCCGAGAATGGTTGAAGTGGGGGATCAAACGCAGAGACAGATGCCCATTCAGTGTTGGGGTTGTAAAGGGAACCACAAGTAGAGAGACTATCCCCATAAAAATGGCAAAGCCAGAGCTGTCCATACTTTTCAACAAGTTGAAACAGTGGAGGACATGGGCAGTAGAATGACAAGGATCTACGCAGCCCTGGACAACAAACAAGATGAATTTCAATCGCACATGATTGAAGTGGAAGGTATGATTAACAACTGACCATTTATTATTTTAATTGATTCAGGGGATAGCCATAGTTATGTAGACCCTAGGGTGGTGGAAAGTTTTTATTTATCAAGAAGCAAACATGAAAAGTCTTGGTTAGTGAATTTGGCTACAGGAACCAAGAGGAAAGTCACTGAGTTGATTAAGAACTGTCATGTGGACATGAAAGGATTAAGTACTAAGGCTGAATTGAATATTCTTCCTTTAGGCTCTTATGACTGCTTAATTGGGATGGACTGGTTGGACTAGCACCATGCCCTCCTGGACTGTCGTAACAAGAAGTTTACATGCCTGGATGAGGAGGGGAATCAGAAAACAATCCAAGGGATTCCCAGAGCTGTGGTTGTTAGATAAATCTCAGCCATGCAGCTGAAGAAGTGCTATAGGAAAGGCTGTCAATTAATTGCATCCCATGTGGAGGAAGCATACGGAGATGAAGTATCAAAGATTGGAGATCATGAGGTGCTTACTGAGTTTGAGGATGTATTCCGGGAAGTACCTGGACTACCTCCGAAGAGAGACATCAATTTTTCTATAAATTTGATGCTTGGAGCAGCTCCAATTTTGAAATCTCCTTATAGAATGAGTACGCCAGAGATGAAAGAGTAGCAATTGCAACTTGAAGAGATTCTAAAGAAGGGGTACATTCACCCCAGCGTGTCACCTTGGAGTGCCTCGATCCTGTTCGTGAAGAAGAAGGATGGGATTGATTTCTGACAGTTGAACAAGGTAAATGTCAAGAACAAGTATCCTCTGTTGAGGATCGATGATCTTTTCGATCAGTTGAAGGGTGCAAAAATATTTTTGAAGATATATCTCAGATCAAGATATCACCAGGTAAGAATAAAGGATGAAGATATCAGCAAGACCGCCTTTAGAACAAGGTATGGTCATTACGAGTTCACAGTGGTGCCATTTGGACTGTCAAGCGCACCTGTTGTTTTTATGTGCTTGATGAATGGTGTATTCAGGGACTATTTAGACAAGTTTGTCATAGTCTTCCTGGATGACATCTTGGTGTATTCCAAGTCAGAGGAAGAGCATGAACAACACCTCAGGACGGTGCTGCAAGTGTTGAGAGAACACCAGTTGTATGCCAAGTTGAGAAAATGCTCATTTTATCAAAGACAGATCCATTACTTGGGATATATTATTTCAGAAGAAGGGATCGTTGTGGATCCTGAGAAGGTTGAGGCCATCCGAGAATGGTCAGCGCCAAGGAATGTGATAGAAGTTAGATCCTTTATGGGTCTGGTGGGCTATTATAGAAGGTTTATCGCAGGGTTCTCAAAGATAGCTCACCCTATCACTTCCTTGCAAACGAAGGAGAAAACGTTTCAGTGGAATGAAGAGTGTGAAGAGAGTTTCTAGCGATTGAAACAGTTGTTAACCAGCACTCCAATCCTAAGAATTGCAAATCCAAATATGGATTTCATGGTGTGCACAGATGCATGTAAGGAAGGGTTGGGAGGATTTCTCAGCCAAGATGGATTTGTAATCTATTATGAGTCTAGGAAATTGAAAGAGCATGAAAAGAATTATGCCACTCACGATTTGGCGCTAGCAGCAATCGTCCACGCTTTGAGGAAATTGAGACATTACCTCATGGGAAGAAGATTTGAATTGAGAACAGACCACCACGGTCTGAAATATTTGTTTGAACAGCCAACCTTAAATGCTAGACAAAGTAGGTGGCTGGAATTTCTGTGTGAATACGACTTTGATATCAAGCATATCAAGGGGAAGGAAAACAAGGTGGCTGATGCACTCAGCAGAAAAGTGCATGACTTACATGCTACAGCCATTAGCATGTACAGGATTGATATTAAGGATATAATTTTGGAAGCTGCAAATGTAGATTTGCAGTACAGAGATTTGGAAGCAAAGCTACAGCAGAGTGAAAGGCCACAGAACGGGGAAAGTTACACCTTGGAAGTTGATGGATTACTTATGTATAAAGACAGAGTGTATATACCCAATGTCCAGGAATTGAAACTTGTGATTCTAAAAGAAATGCATAACGTGACTTATGTTGGACACCCTGGATATCAGAAGACTGTGGCAGTAGTCAAAATCCATTACTTTTGGTCGGGTATGAAGAGAGAGATCGTTGAATACATCACCAGATGTATGGAATGCCAAAAAGTTAAGGCTGAGCATAGGCACCCAGCAGGATTGCTACAACCTTTACCCATTCCTGAATGGAAGTGGGAAGTGGTGACCATGGATTTTATTGAAGGATTGCCCATAACAAGCAAGCAGCATGATTCGATCAAGGTTGTGGTGGAAAAGCTTACAAAAACTTCCCATCTTATTCCACTGAAAACCACTCACAAGGCAGTCGATGCTGCTAAGATTTTCTTGAAAGAAGTGGCACGCTTGCATGGAATTCCTAAGACGATTGTGTCTGATAGGGACCCAAAATTCACCTCAAATTTCTAGAGAGGACTATTCAAGGGATTCAAAACGAATCTGAATTTTCGTACAGCGTATCATCCTGAGTCTGATGGACAGACAGAGAGGATGAAAAAAGTAATAGAGGACATGATGAGAATGTACGTGATGGAAAAACCATCAAGATGGGAAGACTACCTGCACTTGTTAGAATTCGCCTACAATAATGGGTATCATACATCGTTGAAGATGAGCCCATTTGAATCACTTTATGGAAGAAAGTGAAATACTCCAGTAAGCTGGGATAATCCAGCTGATAGAGAAGTAATTGAGCTAGAGTTGCTCAAGGAGATGGAGGACCAAATGATAAAAATTAAACAGAATTTGAAAGCTGCCCAGGACAGGCAGAAAAGTTATGCTGATAAGAACAGATCCCACAGAGAATTCAAAGTGGGTGATCATGTTTTTCTGAAAGTGAAAACTAACAGGAGTTCCCTGAAGCTGGGAAGTTGCGCCAAGTTGACAGCTAGAATTTGTGGGCTATTCGAAATCCTGAAAAAGATTGGGCTAGTTGCATATAAGCTTGCTTTACCTGCATCTATGACTGTACATAATGTGTTTCATGTTTCATTGCTTAAGAAATATATACCTGATGCTAATCATGTTATCGATTGGAATGTGATNGGGCTTGTAAAGGTCCAGTGGACCTGGTACGGTACTGAGGATGCAACATGGGAGCATGAAGATGTTATGCGAGCAGAGTACCCGCATCTTTTTGAAAATTTTGAAAATCTTGCAGATGTTGTGTAAAGTTGCACTAAGGATAGTGCAAAAATAAGGGAGGGGGATTGCAATGTCCCCAAGGCCGAGCCCAGTTGTAAATCTTGTTTACAAAATGAGTTGTAAAATGTCTTATCGGCTGGTGAGCCAAGTTTATATAAGCTGGTGGGCTTATGTGATTGTTAGGCCAGAGAGCCTACATGTTGAAGGCCAAAAGCCTGATTTTGTACATGTATCTATGCAGAACATTAATAAAATTATAAGCATCGCTGTGTGCAAACCAACCACGATGAATGAGTGATGGGGGACTAAGCTTCCACAGAATGGGCAAGGGATTAGGGGCTGGAAGGTGGGAAGAGGGGCTAAGTGTTGATCCTAGGGGATTAAGTCCTTGGGCATAATATTTTAATATTATTCCAAAAGACATGTGAATTATATGTTTTTATCCTAAGTTCCTAGCAAGGGGAAAGCATGTGCAAAGGGGATGCATGCTGATGGAACACATGTAATTTCATAGGTGACAAGTGTCAACCTAGGTGCATGCAAATAAAATGGCTAAGATGAGTTGTGATGGGGGTCCCTCCTCCATTCGACCCTCGATTGCCTGAGCATGAACCGGTCCGACCTATGCAGAGATACCCTTGTGCCTCTTCTGAACATTACATACCATCTTACCTCTACAAGAGACCTGGTGCAATTCTGAAACTGTGGGAAAAGCCTGTGTTGTTTTCAGAGAAACGTTGTGTTTGTTTCTGAAAGGCCAGTACACCCTATGTTCAGAACCATGGATTGTGTGTTCATCCCCTGCATGGAATGCTTGTCACGTGTCCCTGAGAACCAGAGCGGGAGTCTACCTTGTGATTACGGAGCCTGTTTGGGAAGCCCGTGTCTGTTTTCCCAGTTGGTTGTTGTGGCCACGCGGTGCTAGACTACGCGTGGCTTACTAGCCAGTGTGATTTCGTGCTTAGCCTGTGTGTGTAACCTCTCTCTAGGTGAGGGAGGTGATTGTTGTTGGAAGAGGTAGGTTGTCAGGCTTGTGAAAAACTCTCTCTCCAGGTGAGAGAGTTTGTTGGGAAATGGTTTCTTCCAGAGAGTGTCCAGCACCAACTTTGGGCTCTGAGACTTCCTGATCCGGCTTGTTTCCGAGACCCAGAGAGGGAGGTGTAGCATCGGTGGACTATGCTTGTGAAGGTGTATACTCCCGGGCAAAACAGGCATGTGGGGAATGAGAGTCCAGGAGTAGTGGGCGTAAGATGGCATCCTGGGAAGAATCCTTCGAGTCATTATGTGCAGTTTTCCCTGTAACCTCATCCTAGCCTAGGATTCCTTACCTTGGGGTGGAGCTTAGTCCCAGCTCGGGGGTGACCCACTGCTGAGCTTGATGAGCAGCATGGTCTAAGGCTGGGAGGTTCATGGACGGCCTGCATGTGGTAGGTGGAATTACCACCGTTTCAAAGATAAGTACCAGACGATGTTTTAATTATGTTTTGCATGTCTGTGTATTTATATTTATCATGTATTCTACTGTTCATATGAATTAATGTTAATTCCATGGATTATTTATGTCAGCGGTAATTTTGTGTTGACTCTGAGTTTAAATGTGTTTAACCTGTTTTAAATGCATGTTATTAATTAAGCTTAAAATGATGTTGTTCCGCAAAGTAGTGTCTCCCTGGCCAATGGGTTGGATGATGGAAGGGGGATTGTTATAGATTGGTATCAGAGTGTTACAGTAACAAAAGGATGTTATATTCATGACCACACCTCTGGGGCTTCTTAACCACTTAACCAATTAACCATATTTCCATGGATTCTTGTAGACTTCTTCAAAGCATCTTCCCATGAAGGTCATGCTTAAATATACGCCATAAGGGGACCACTTTGGAGATTCCTTCAAATAGACCCATCAACTCTAAGGGATTTTGAACTTATTTTAGGGTTCACATCGATGACAACCAACTTTCCAAAAGGACACATTTTACAACCTCATGGAACAATCATCGCCTTACCCATTGAGTTAGGTGGTAATACTAGCTCTCTTGCCATGGAGGCCATCGATGCACTTCTTGAGTACAATTTGTTACTTGGGATTACTTGGTTCTACGAGATGACTATAGTTTTCTATTCAGTCTTTAGGGTCTTACATTTCCCTCATCAAGGGAAAATAGTGATGATCAATTAGCTCACGTTCTGCACCCCAAAACTTGGATCCAATGGAGGGTCTAATGTACCCTTTTTCAATGATACCCAGCAGTATTATATGCATGTTGGTGCGAGGATAGTAAAATATCCTTCACTCATGGGTACTTTTCCCCTTCCCCCACCATCTGCTATATTGAATATTTCTCCTATCAAAATTACTTCATCGTTTACCAATGGATCCCTTGGGTATTTTTATCCTTGGGTGGTACCTCATCCTAAGGATGTTGATTCATTTGGATCATCCATGCCTCTTAATCTGGTAGAGAATTCCTACCAGGTGATCTGGTCAGCATCCATTGACTCTGATTTGGATTCTCATCAAGATGTGGAATCTGATTATTACCCAAGGCCTTCCTAAGTCGTCAATCCTCCATCAAGTTCTAATGACTTCCTAGATCTTGAACTTACATCCAATGAAGCTACCATGGAGGTCATGGCTTCACCCAATATGTCATGGGAGGATTTGCACCATCGCATGTATTTCTTTCCCGATTTGGAATGGTTCGAGGATGACATTAAAAACCCTATTGCCACTAATCATGTTCAATGGTCCCAATCTCCCATTATGATTTATAGATATATTTTCAGAAGGGAACTTGTCCAACATCTCCAAAACTATACCCATTGACATTTCCCATAAGCCAGGTGTTGTGGAACACATCCTTATAGGTGCTAACTATTCACCCCAATAAATTGAACTATACGTGACCCTATTCAAAGAATTTTGGGATGTTATTTCTTGGTCATATGAAGAAATGTCTGGCATTGACCCCTAGATTGTCGAACACGAAATCACAACATATGAGGTAGCCAAGCCAGTACGGAAAAAACTATGGCCAGTCAACCCAAAGAAACTTTTTTCCATCAAGGTTTAGGTCAAAAAACTACTCCGTGCACAATTTATCTATCTGGTTCCCTTGATTGAATCAGTTTCTAACATCGTTTCGATCGCTAAGAAACATGGAACTATTAGGCTTTGTGTCGATTAGAGGGATTTGAACAAATCTTTTCCAAAGGGTAATTATCCAACCCCATTCATTGATCATATTATCGATGAATGTGTTGGGAGTGAAATCTTCTCATTCATGGACAGTTTCTTTGCCTATAATCAAATCCAGATCAAACCAAAAGAACAACACAAGACTGCCTTCATTTTTCCTTGGGGTGCTTTTGTTTATCGTGAGTTTCCATTTAGACTTTAAAATGTTGGAGCCACTTTCCAGCGAGCCATGTCATATGTGTTTCATGACATCAAACATATTGTAGAGGCATACTTGGATGATTTTCCTACTCGTTCCAATCATCACGAAGACCATCTAGGTCACTTGCAGGCCATTTTCATCCATTGTTGCTACTATCATATTTATTTGAATCCACATAAATGAATTTTGTTTGTGGTGTCTAGGAGACTTCTAGGTTTCATTGTGTCCAAGTATGGTATCATGGTTGATCCCTTGAAGGTTGAGGCTATTGTCAATTTGTCTCCTCGTACCATTAGCCAACTTCAAGTTTGCAAGGGAAGGAAAACTTTTTGTGTAGATTAATTTCCAGCTACGTTGAGATCACCAAAGGTTTTATGTGCTTATTGAAGAACGATGTACATTTCATGTGGGATGACCAAGATCAAAGGTCGTTTGACACCTTGAAGAAGGCCTTGATGTCAACTCCCTTACTGAGCCCTCCTCACTATGGTCAGGACTTCTTTCTCTATCTCATGGAATTTGAATCCACAATTGGCATGGTGCTCATCCAGGAAGACGATGTGCAATGAGAGCATATCATTTAATATCTTAGCAAGGGACTCGTTGGTCCTAAGCTTTTATACTCTCATGTTGAGAAGTTGGAACTGGAAGAAGTGCATGTTGTCCATTGTTTGTGACATTATATACTCTTGTGAAAGACCATTGTTGTTTATGATGCCAACCCAATGCAACACTTTCTCAGTCGTCAAATCATTAGGGGCGAGTACTCAAAGTGGATTGTGATCCTCCAAGAGTTTGACCTGGAGTTTGTTTCCTCCAAGTCTAAGAAATATTTTGCATTTGCAGAGTTGATGTCCAAGCTTCCCCGAGACGATGAGTAACATGTGGTTAATGAATCCTTCCCTTATGAGATTGTATTCCCCATTGACCCATTCGACTCCTAGTATGGAGACGTCTTGATCTACCTTCAAACCCAACTTTTTCATCTTCAACTTTCTCGTGATGAACGTCGTCGCATAAGGCATCAGAATAGACAATACATCATAGTAGATGATACCCTTTATTGCCAAGAGGTCGATTTGAATCTATTTCATTGCCTTATCCATGAGGAAGATGAAATATTTTTGAATGATTTCCATGTTGGGGCATGTGGCGGTCATCTCTTAGGGTTGGCCACAACCCATAAAATATTGCACGTGGACTACTTCTGGCCCACGATCTTCAAAGATTGTATGAATGCAATCGAGAAATTCCATTCCTATCAAATATTCACATGTAATATGTGTGCTCACCCCTCTCTACTCCATCCCATGGTGACCGTTGGTCCTTTTGCGAAATGGAGGATTTATTTTAGGACATGTAAGCCTACCTTAGATAATGGTCATGGCTACATCATCGTGGTCATTGACTACTTCACCAAATTGGTTGAGGTCTTGCCTACATTTACTAGCAATGGAACAAAATATGCTCTTTTCATGTTCAATCACATTATTTCTAGGTTCGGTGTTCCTAATACCATAGTGACAGACCAAGGGTAACATTTTTGAAACAAGATGTTGTCTGAATTAGCTTCCACATTGGGTTTTCTCCATGAGAACTCAACATCCTATTACCATTAGCCCAATGGGAAAGTAGAATCCATCAATTGTTTCCTTAAGACTATGATTCATAGGATGTTAGGGAAACACAAGACAAACTGACATATTATGTTATTTTCGGCATTATGAGCTTACTATACCTCAGCCAAAACTGTCACCAGTTTCACACCATTCCAACTAGTATACGGTCTAGAGGCATTATTGCAAATTGAATGTGAAATATCGTCATTGAAACTCATTGTAGAATTTTTTCCTAACACATATGCCAGAGAGGAGCGTCCCTTGTACGTGGCTTGTCTTGATGAAAAATGGCATGATGCCACCTTGGCCAATGAAACTCACAAGAGACGAATTAAATACCAGTACAATAAATTTGTCCATCCTCGTGTATTTTCGAAGGGTAACTTGGTCTTGGTTTATGATAAGGACCATGACACATTAGGTGCGGGTAAATTTGAACCCATTTGGCATGGTCCCTACATTGTTAAATGTGTCTTGAAAAGTGGGGCCTACAAGTTGGTTGACTATGATGGAAATCCTCTTTCAAACCCTTGCAATGGGATCTACCTTGAAAAATATTATGCATAGGTCATTCGGCCACATGATGCTTTGTACATAGGTGTGTTTTGGTTTTGGAGTGGTGTGCTTTGATTTTTGTGTGTATTGAATGTCTCAGTTGGTTTCTTATCATGATTTATGCTTGATTTTCGGATGGCATCATCCTCCTCCATCTATGTGGGATATGTTCATGGTGCAAGTAGTAATACCCATAATATTTCTTTTGCTACTTGGGCGATCTTTTATCTTACTGACGAGCTCGTGAGTTCAGGAGGAGTTTACCTTGGTCCTACAACTATTAACATTGTGGATTATAGTGATGTAATTGAACTATTGTCCGAGGCTCTTTCCCTTGGCATACATCACTTAGTTGTCAAGTTGGATTCCCAGCTTGTGGTCTCACAGTTGAATTGCACATATAGCATCAAACATCCTATCCTACTGCATAAGTATTTGAGGGTTCACCTTCTTGAACGCTACTTTGAGTACATTTAGTATTATCACGTTTTAAGAGGGTCTAATACGTTGGCTAATTCTGTGTTAGATTGGAATTTGTCTCGATAAATTAAGTTTTACCATGCATGTACATAAACATGGGTTATCAATCATGTCATTATACATCCATAAGTAGCAGTTGAAACAAACATATGTATATATATATATATACCAAAAAGTTTGTTACATCTGTCAAAAATGAAGTGCATATACAAAATTGGGTCTCTACTGACCTCCTCATACAAACAATGTCGATTGACTAATATTTGCATCTAGTAAAAAATAGGGGTGCCATTGGCTCGTCATCCCGATGTTGACTACCATGGTAGCATAGCACTGTCCGAGCCACCTTCCAGAGAAGTCGGTGGAATGGGCGGGAAACACCTTCCGCATGCAGGTGCATAGGCATCTCATCCTCTGGCATGGGGGGACTCCCATGGTAATCTCCTCCAAGTTATGTTGGACACGACATAACTCTTCATTGTTTCCACATCCCTCCCCCTCTAATGAATCCTCGACGTTGCTTCAACAATGATCTCAAATCCATACTCCACTCACCATAGCACACCCCTCCAAGACAATCTGGTATAGAAGTACACATCATCCATGTCTAGTTGCAATACCTTCCCATGGATAATGAAACATTCATGGTCGGAGTCCCAATATTGAACCAACATATGTAGTAGGTATTCGTGGGACCCCAGCAGAGCTGCAAAGGTAATTGCATCTCCTTGGGTAATAAATTCATGAGCCTCATGGGATCTCTCTTTCCACTTGATCATCCTTCTGTCTCCTACACATCCAGGCCACAAAAAACAAGAAACCTATCAGGGAAAAATATGTTCAAAAACGTAGCCCATTAAAGGAAAACTAAAAACCCCCACCCATGGCCCATTGATCTAAGGAACATATCCAAGTCATCGCGTAATGGAGTCACTCGACTAGCCATGTAACTCCTACAGGAATCCACACGAAGACCCTACAAAATCCATGCATGCTTGGCGCTCTCTCGGCCACTCGCAAGTTGGGCTCTTGGTCCAACCATTCCCTCAACAAATCTCATGAAAATGACATGGAAAATGAAGATAGAGTTCATAGCTTTTACCTGGATCAGACGAAAAGCTAAATGGTTGAGAAAACCCCCATAACAAGCTCTCGACACCTACACTTGGAGTAATGTTTCTCCACAAATTTCTCCATTCACATCTTTTTGCAAATGAAGAATAAACTTTTTACCATGGTAAGTTTCCTTTTATAACTTTTTGGGGCAATAAAAGGTCATTTTTCTCATTGAGGCCAAGTAAGTGGGTTTTATTTAATTTCATGAGATTATTGTTATTTTAAATTCCATTTTTAATTAAATTGACCCTGATGTCTAGCTTCCACATGTTGACAAGATTACAAGGGCCTTTTTAAGAAGATGAAGACTTCTACTAAACTTGAGGTACATGTTCCAAAACTGGCATATAGGGATAGGTTTTTCCCTGCATTTACCATCTTGCATTATTGATTGCCCTTTCTGCCATCACTATGCCTTAGGTTTGATCACAACTAGTTGCGACAATAGCCACTCCTTTTTCACATCGTAACTTGTTCGGTGGTGACTACCCTTCATGGGCGTCATAGTTAGCACATGGATTTCCATTTAGTCCCCATGTTGTGATTTCCCATAGGATCGAGAGCCCTCCTTTAGTCCCTCCATGACTTGATGATTGAGCCTCATTTTCCTCTCTTCATCTATTTTTTGCCCACGTCTTGTGGGGACTCTTGAAAAGTTTTTATTGTTGATTAACGGTAACCTATGCATTTGTTGATTGCGTCATGCCTCCTGCCACTACACTACTATTTTCCTAGATCTCGCTTACCTCTATTGGAGTAGCCCTTGACCATCCACCTCTTGCATTAATTGACTTCCATTTTGCATCCATCCACCCATGGAGAGAACACCTGTTAAGAGTGTATCTCACTTGCCATAACCATTTGCATTCATCTTGCTTAGGTTAGTTCCATGTTCTTGGAACATAGGAGCATGTTGTTAAGACACCTGTTCTCTCTAGACGAGTATGCTTTTATCTCCTTTTCATACTTGTAAAAAGACATGAAAAATATACTATTGAGTACACTTTTATCTCTTTTTTAGACCGGTAAAAGGACACGAAAAATATATAAATGAGCATACTTGTGTCCTTCTTTCATGCTCATTAAATCATGAAGGAGACAAAAAATATAAAAATGTCAACAAAAAGAAACGAGTGGGTTTTTTTTCCAATTGGTCTATTCTCAAAATGGAAGCGTCAATCAAGTTGCCCTTGAACTTGGCACTTGTTTGAGTCCTCACCATACAGTTGGGTTTATCTTTCATAGGAGTCATCCCAGTAATATGAGTCAAAGATACTCCTCTGGTTGGTTACTCTTCCAGTCATCATGGAGTGTGATTCAATGCCTCCTACGTTGTTGCACTATATTCGTCTAGCTCTTATGTCTTGCTTCCAAGTCATCATTGTGTCATGTTATATGTTCAAGGAAATTTTAAGCCTAAGTCAACCATCTGTTGTTTTGTTGACTTTCTGAGTCAGTCATCACTGTGTCAGTTATACTTGGTGATGCTTTCTCTTCACATCATCTCTTGGTATATGTTTCGTGTCAATTGATGGGGGATACATTAAGGTCCTCCTTCAATGGATCTCTTCATATTGACTTCAGCACATTATCTAGGAACCATATAGTACCTTGGAGCTTGAAGTCTTTAGTGGCAAGCCTCCTCGTGATCGACAATGGCCTTACATCATTAACTCCTAATCGATTGATTCCATGAGTGTTCGACATCAGATGCTCTATGCACACTCGCTAGATTGTACTAGGTACCTTGGGGTCCATCTTCCTCAGCGGTGAATTTCCTCGTGTCTATTAACGATA
>JASDQU010012706.1:114105-143378 GCA_032191745.1 Picea mariana | reverse complement strand
CAGTTCACTTCAACAATTATAGATAGAATGATTTCTTTACTACAACACTAAATGCTTTTGGAATTGAGCATATACAGTGCGTGGCTATCTTTGAAACAAAAGACTTCCCTGGGTTGATAATTTATGTTTCACTTGGTTGTTTGAAATTAATTAAGCAATTATAGTGACCAACATTAATTTATGAATACTTTCCATTGTGAATAATTTGTCCATATTGATAAGGAAAATAGAACAAATTTTGAAGAAAAATCCAAGAAGTGTACCTTTATTGGATATGGTATTAATGATTTTGGTTAGTGCTTATGGGACTATGAAAATAAAAAAATGATTAGGAGTAGAGATGTCATATTCAATGAGAAGGTCATGTATATAGATTAGTTGCAGGGAAGGAAATATGAAGAATAAAAACCAGAATACACAGTGCTTGATGAGATCACTGAAAAAAAAAATCTAAAGGTACCAGAAAATCAAATGTACAACAACAAGAAAAATAGGTACCTCAAAATCCTGCAAGAATTGTTACAAGATATACCAGGTTAAGTAGACCCCCTCAATGTTACTCTCCTTCATTGTATGATTTATTGTTGACTAATTCTGGTGAACCAGAAAGTTATGAAGAGGAAATGTAGGTAGACACTAAAAGGAAGGAGGATCAAGGAATGAAATAGGAAATGGATTCCTCGTTAAATAACGAGACTTGGAACTTGGTTCAGTTTCCTGCAAGAAAAAGAGCATTGTGAAATAAATGGGTTTATCGGTTGAAGGGACAAGATGGAGGAAAAAAGCAATAGAAGGATAGATTTGTTGTAAAGGGGTTTTAACAAAAGAAAGGTATAAATTTTGATGAAATATTTTCTCATGTAGTTAAAATGACTTTAATTAGGAATATTTTAAGTCTTGTGGTAGTATAAGATTTGCATCTTGAACAATTAGATGTAAAAACAACTTTTCTCCATGGGGCTTTGGATGAAGAGATTTATGTGCAGCAACCACATGGGTATGAGGTCAAAGGGAAGAAAAATTTGGTATGCAGGTTGAAGAAGAGCTTGTATGGCCTAAATCAAGCCCCAAGATAGTTGTATTTGAAATTTGATAGTTTTGTGATAGAACATGGTTATAGTAGATGTCATCTTGATTATTGTGTTTATTTTAAAAGGCTAGAAAATGGAAGCTATATTATCTTTTTATTGTATGTAGATGATAGTCTTTTTGTAGGGTCTAATATGAAGGATATAAATGTGCTAAAGAAGAAATTAGAAAATTCTTTTGCGATGAAGGATTTGGGTGCTGCAAAGAAAATCATTGGTATGAGAGCAACAAGAGAGAGGAAAAATTGCAAATTGACATTGTCTCAGGCTGAGTACATAAAGAAGGTGTTGAAGAGGTTTACAATGGAGAATGAAAAACCAAGTAGTACACCTTTGGACATCCATTTCAAATTAACTAAGGAAATGTGTCCCAAGACGCAGGAGGGGATATAATACATGTCCAGGGTCCCTTATTCATCAACAATCGGCAACTTGATGTATTTGATGGTTTGCACAAGACCGGATATTTCACATGCAGTGGGAGTTGTGAGAAGGTATATGAAAAATATATGTAAATAAAATTGGTAGGTAGTAAAGTGGAATATCAGGTATTTGATAGGTATTTCTACTCATGCATTATGTTTTGGAGGTTTAGACAATGTTTTATAGGGATATGTTGATTCACATATGGAAAATGATAAAGATAGAGGGAGGACCACCACATGCTATGATTTTATTGTAGGTGGAACAACACTAAGTTGGATTTCAAAATTGCAAAACATTGTTGCACTTTCAGCAACAAAAATAGAGTACGTTGTTGCTACAGAGGCTAGTAAAGAGATGATTTCGTTACATAGGTTTATGGAGGAATTGGGAAACAAGCAAGAGATTAATAGGTTGTAATGTGATAGTGAGCATTCCATTCATATTGTAAAGAATTCATCCTTCGATTCAAAGACTAAGCATATATAGCTCAGGTACCATTTCATACGTCCATCTTGGAAGATGGACATTTTAAGTTGGAAAATATACATAATGGATAGAATCCTGCATACATGTTAACAAAGGGAGTAACCAAGGAGAAACTAAGTTACTTCTCAATTTCAGTTTGCCTTCAAGCATGAAGGTGAAGATGATAAATTTTATAGGTCTAAGGTGGATCATAGTCCAATAGGTACATGAACAATCAAGTTGTTGTGATTAGTCTGTAGGTGGGAGATTGTTGGTTGTGGAGACTAATTATCTTCATGATTCATAGGTCTCTTTTTTCAATCATGTTTATACCCCATGAAGACTGTACACTTGGAAATACTATACACCCCTACCCATGGGGGGGTTGCAGGGGTGTATTTCCCCCTTGATAGGGTCCGGGGGGATCATCCCATCGATTCGAGGATCTGGAGGCCAATAGAACCCTGGCAAGGGTTTGGGGGTAGTGTCCCCTTAAGGGGTTTTGGGAGATAAGGCCCCAAAGGAAAAAATTATAGTAAATATATATAGTAATTTCATAGTCAATATTGACCCTACCTCATTAAGTCACATATATGATGGTAGGAGTTAATTTAGAGTTTTTTTCCCTATAAGGAAACCCTATTTTATGAGGGAATTGTATTGTGGTTGTGTATTATTGTGAATATTGTATTCTGATTGAGGAGATTGTGAGAGAAAGAAGAGGAAGTTACAATAGGTGTGTTGTAGGTTGTATCCCTTCATTTTGTTGGATAACAAAAAGGAAGGACCTGGAAATTTATGTGTTGGACGTAGCCTATACTAGGTGAACCATGTATATCTGTGTCTCTATTGTATTGTGTATATTCTATGTTTTATTTCCACATTTGTTTTATTTTGTTTCTCTGCAATCCTATTTTTCTAACAATTTGTTTGAGCTACTTCCTAATCGACTACTTTAGTTGAATTGGATAATCAATAGAGGGTATAATCAGCGGGGCCGGATAGCCCCTACAACAAGTGGGTATTCAAGAAGAATATGAACACACCAAGTCAAGTCGATAAATTCAAATATCGACTATTAGTGAAAGGATATTCCCAAGTCGAAGGACTCGACTTCGGTGATAATTTTTCACCTCTTGAAAAATTAAATTCCATTAGAGTAATAATGTCTCGATCTACTAAATTTGATATGGAAATAGAATATATGGATGTGAAGACAACATTCCTACATGGGGACCTAGAGGAATAAATATAAATGAAACAACATAAAGGATTTGTAGCAAAGGGAATGAAAGATTTTGTGTGCAAATCGAAAAGTTCCCTTTATGGTCTAAAGAAACCACCAAGGATGTGGTACCAAAAGTTTGACACACACATCCTTAGTTTAGGATTTGTGATAAGAAAATTTGATCACTACATATATTCCAAAGAACAAGGTGGGTGTTTCATATATGTAGCATTCTATCTGGACGACATGTTGCTAATCGAAAACAACATGAATGCAATAAAGGAGATCAGTGAAGTGCACTTCATTCTCAGAATGAATATCAAAAGAGATCGAGAAACTAGGAATCTTTGGTTGAACCAAAAGAATTATATTGAAATAATATTGAAATGCTTCAATATGCAAGATTGCAAACCTATAAAGGTGCCAATTCCTGTGGGAGAAAGGTTAGCTATTGAACAGTGTCCAAACACATAGGAAGAGATAGATTACATGGCACATTTTCCCTATGCAAGTGTTGTTGATATTATAATGTATGTGATTTTCTGCATGTAGTGGGAGTGTTGAGAAGGCACATGTCGATACGTAGAAAGGAGCACTAGACAACTATCAAGAGTATTCAGGTATTTGTGTGTCACAAAATATTATTCTATATGACATCAAGGAAAAAATGGAAGTGACAGGGAATTAAATGTACATGGATTTGTCGATGTCGATTGGGTTGGAGATTTGGATCAATGAAGGTTGACCAGTGGATATGTGCTCAATATGTTTGGTGGAGTGATTTGTTGGATGAGTAAGAGACAAGAAGTCATAGCCTTGCCAACAAAAAAACTTGAATATATGCCAGCCACTCATGGAAGAAAAGAATAAGTATGTCTACAATGGGTGTGTTCAGAAATCAGGTTTGAGCAAAGAAATATGAAGAAAGGTTGTGATATTCAACATGCAATACTTGTTGGAGTTACTTCACACACACCTAGGATTTCTTTTTCCTAAGATTATTCCTTTTTTATTATTCATAATTATTCATAATTATTCATTATCCAGTCTCCTATATTTTAGGGGAGAATATTCCACCTGGAGAATATTCTCTTTCAATTGACACTTCAGTTTGTCAACTACTTGAGTTGAGTTTAGATGTTGCATTGGGATCATCACCATGATAATTTTACCTTGCCTTGGTATCATCACAAAAGTGGCACATTATCCTTGATTCCCTGATTTAACTCCTCACTACTCTGTGTTCGGTTAGTTAACTGAAGACTAGTTGACTAGTTAACTCAACTAGGTGGCAGTTCACTCCTGTAACTGCCTGAGAAACTAGAATAGGTATCATTTCACTTCTGTAACTATTGGTGTGTGTCCAGATAACTCTAGACTAATGCTATGGTGACTTGGTTCACCTCAATTCTAACTCATTGAGTTATACAGAGTATATCATGTGTAAATTATTCATTATTCACAACGGTTAATGAGAATTCTTCCATTCTTTCTCTCCTTCTTCTTCCTTTTCCAATTATCTCTGAAAATGTGTGTATTATTTTTTAGATAGATCTATTATGTGTAGGTTCAATAAATTTACATGGTATCATAGACGATAGAATTCTAATAAAAAGCTACACCAAAATTGTTTGCAGGTACAAAAGATTGAAGACAACGAAAAGATGGAATTCCAAAAAGAATTCATTCTTACACCTTACAACTATTTTGCATGGAAGGATAAAATAGCCATACATCTCCAATAAAGAGGGTTGTATAGGTTAACCATGAATACATATACAGAGCCGACATCAGCCATAGAAAAATCCAAGTACTTAAAACGCATGGATGAGGCACTTGGAACAATTTGTAGTCTTATTTCTCCCGATCTCATTTTTCATATATCTTCCTGTAAGACTCCCAATGAAGCCTGGACCATATTGGAAGGGATATTTGGAAAATAGGATGAGATGAGGGGACACATGCTGGAGGTGGATCTTCTCACATTAGATCCAAAACGGTTTGAGAATATCGAATATTTCTTTACAAAATTCAAGGATTTACTGTCGCAACTCAAAGCTGGTGGGGTTGATAAATTGAAGGAGGAGAAACAAATGGTTCTCACCATTCTCTCCAATCTTGGACCTGAATTATCTATATTTGTATCCACATTCCATACAATCATATTCACCTCTGGAGCCACCTGGAAGATGCCTTCTCTCAAGGACTTTATCGAATCCCTGCCACAAAAGCAAACCAAGCTCCTTAACATGGGCACAATCAAAGGCCCAAGGGTGCATGCACTAAATGTGCTTAATAGAAGACAAAAATATCATAAATACAAATATAAATATAAGAGGAAGGCTCATGCACATATGAAGAAGGAAGGGTACACAAAACCCTTCACCGATGCCTTCAGATCCAAAGGAGAAAAGCAAAGAAAAGGAGAGAAATGCACATATTGTCACAAAGGATTCCATTCAAAATCTGCATGCATGCAAAAGAAAATAGATCTAAAGTCTCAAATACTTCAACAAAACAACCTTGGAGATCACATCCCCGAGGGTGCAAAGAACAAGAATCTAGAAGATCCAAATTCCAAGAAAGGCAATTCTTGCCATGCCTTGATTGCCATCAACTCCTCTCCTAATGATTGGATCATATATTTAGGAGCATAAAATCACATGGATGCCTCAGAAGTAGTCTATTCTTCATTGGATGCATGCAAAGGTCCTCCTATTTTTATGGGGGACAACTCTTCCATTGAAGTCACCGACAAAGGAAGGATCAAACTCACCAATGGAAGCTTCGAGAACATGTTGCATGTTCCCAAGCTTTCTGACAACCTTCTCTCTGTGTATCAGATGATGAATTTTGGCACCGGAAAGAAAGTCATAATCATACCAAATTCCATGGAATCTACAACATGCAAACCAAATCCAGGGTTTCTACCAATGAGGTAAATCATCAATCTAGATTGTATACATTTTCTGAATTCATTGAACCTGATTTTGCTTTATTGCTTACTCATGCTAATGAAAGTAGTAGGATATGGCAAAAAAGGTTTGGACAATTGAATTTCCAATACATGCAACATCTTAGCAAGCACATATTAGTTGATGGTCTACCAGACATCCATTTCTCTAAGGGAGTATGTGAGGGATGTTTTCTTGAGAAACACCCTCAAGAAAAATTCGACAAAGGAAAGTCTCAACGAGATTACACACCTTTATATCTGATCCACAGTGACCTCATGGGTCCTTTTCTACATCCATCAATTAACAAAGCGAGGTTTGTTCTCATTTTTGTTGACGATTTCTCATGTTTTACTTGGATCTACTTTCTTAGGCAAAACCTGAAAGATTTTAAAGCCTTGGTTGAGACACACTCTGGAAAGAAGATCAAAGTCCTTTGAACTGATAACGAGGGAGAGTATGTGAATCATGAGATTCATAATCTTTTCCATGAGGTAGGGATTTAGTTGTAGCATACAGTTCCCTACACTCTGTAGCAAAATGGAGTTGTTGAGTGGAAAAACAGATCTCTAAAGGAGATGGCATCTTGCATGTTGCATGCAAAGTCACTACCATAGAGACTATGGGCTTAAGAACTTAACTGTGCAACATACATCCAAAACAGATGTCCCCATAGATATTTCAATGATAAGACCCCCTACGAGGCTTGGAGCGGCCTCAAACTGGAAATGACCCACTTTCACATTTTTGGTTCACGTGCATGGACCTGGATTCCCTCTGAAAAGAGGAAGGCACTTGATCCACAGAGAACTGAGTGCATTTTTCTTGGATACCCCAATGGTGTGAAGGGATATAGGCTTATTGGTCTTTCCTTGGACCATCTCATCATTGAGCATAGTGTCCAGTTTGAGGAAAGTGTCTCGCATGTACCTCAACAACCACATGTAGACACCTTCACTCTTCCACCTGTTCGAGATGATGAGCATGAACATGTTGAATCTTCTTCAGATGAGAGGTCTAATTCAGAGGACTCAGAGGATTCAGGTTCAGATTCAGATTCAGTACAGTTAGATGCAGATTTAGAGCATCAAGATGTCATTGCAGAGCCATAGCAGAGGCCCAAGTGGGCACAGACTACTCTTCAGGATGCAAGGGATCTCATTTGTGATCCAACTGATACCAAGAGGACTCGATCTGATTTCGAGGAGCCTTCTGTTGCACTCACTGCCAGCGAACCATTTCCTTCTAGGCATCTTTTCTTGGTTTACCCTTCAGATCCATAGTCTTATGGTGAGGCTGTTGGAAATCCCTTTTGGGAATCCGCCATGTAGAAGGAGTACAACTCCCTCCTTGAGAACTAGACTTGGGATCTGGTTCCCCTTACTTATGGGAGGGAACTTGTCACGTGAAGATGGGTCTATAGGACCAAGAGTGCAACGGATGGATAGATCAATAGATAGAAATCTAGGCTTATCACCAAAGGCTTTTAGCGGGTTCATGGTATTGACTATGATGAGACCTTCGCTAGAGTATCGAAGATGGATTCCATACTATTGGCACTTGACATTGTGGCATCCAAGGGATGGGAAGTCCATAAGATGGATCAGCCCTAGGGATTTATGCAAGAGTCATATTTGGTCTGTCAACTGAAGAAGTCACTTTATGGCCTCAAGTAGGCTCCGAGGGCATGGTATGCCGAGATGGAATCCTACCTACTATCACAGAAATTTGTATGTTGTAAATCAAACCTGAATGTATACATGCTTAGGACGATTGATTCACTTCTACTTTTAGTTCTGAATTTCGATGATTTGTTGATCATCGGTTGCTCGACTTCAGCGATTGCTGCAGTGAAGAGGATTCTTCATGATATGTTTTTGATGAAGGACATGGGTCCACTACACTTCTTCCTTGGACTTAATATCAGTCAGGATGCATCAGGCATCAAACTATCTCAAGCCAAGTATGCACGAGATATCCTTGAGAGATTTCACATGACAGACTACAAGTCTGCTCTGACTCCTTTCCTATTAGGAGTCAAACTTGAGGATGGAGGGGAGACTCCACTAGTTGACAACACACTGTACAGACAGCTAGTGGGGATCTTGTTGTATCTTACACACTCCATACCATACCTCTCATATGTAGTTGGCACAGTTTCCAGGTTCATGCAGGAGCTTCATGAGCTACATTAGAAAGCTGTAAAGCATATCCTTTGATAAATACAGGGCACCACCACCTTTGGGATTCATTATGAAACAGACTCTACATTAGATATCATTGGTTTTACTAATTCTAACTAGGTTGGCGATATCATTGATTGCAAGTCCACATCTTGTTACTCACTTAGTCTTGGTTCCGGGTCTGTCTGTAGATCAATAAAGAAGAAAGTTGCCTTTGCTCTATCTTCAGCCGAGGAAGAGTATAGAGGGGTATTTAACATAACCATTCAGGCTATGTGGCTACAACATTTTCTCACTGAGTTGGGCATTCAGTTTCATCGGCTGGTCATCATTTGGTGTGACAATGAGAACACTCTGAAGTTCTGCAGAGATCCATTTCAGAGATAGCGGACGAAGCACATTTAGATCCACATTCACTACATCTGGGACTTAGTACATGAGGGGATCATCGACTTACAGTTCTATTCTTTAGTAGAACAAACAACATACATTTTCACCAAGACCTTCACTGAGAAGAAATTCCATTCTCTACGAGGTCGTCTTGGAGAGAAGGACACAGTTGCCTAGAAACTATAGTTCTTCTTTTTACATACATTTTACCTTGAGGGGGGGGTTTTCCCATGATATTTTACCTCTTTCCTCACTTTATTTTCAGTGTATCTTTTGTACTTGGGTACCTGACATGGTCTCATTGCCGGGACCCAATCTTTATTTTCACCATAGTGATGTTTAAGGGGGGGTGTTGGAGTTACTTCACACACACCTAGGATTTATTTTTCCTAAGGTTATTCCTTGTTTATTATTCATAATTATTCATTATCTAGTCTCCTATATTTTACAGGAGAATATTCCACCTGGAGAATATTCTCTTTCAGTTGACACTTCGGTTTGACTAGCTCAGTTGAGTTTAGATGTTACATTGGGATCATCACCATGCTAATTCGACCTTTCCTTGGTATCATCACCAAAGTGGCACATTAACCTTGATTACCTGAGTTAACTCCTCACTACTATGTGTTAAGTTAGTTAACTGAAGACTAGTTGGCTAGTTAACTCAACTAGGTGGTAGTTCACTCTCGTAACTGCCTGAGAGACTAGAATAGGTAGCAGTTCACTCCCATAACTACTAGTGTGTGTCCAAATCACTCTATACCACCACTATGGTGACTTGTTTCAAATCAAGTCGAACTCATTGAGTTATACATAGTATATCATGTGTAAATTATTGATTATTCACAATGGTTAATGAGAATTCTTCCATTCTTTCTCTCCTTCTTCTTCCTTTTCCAATTATCTCTAAAAATGTGTGTATTATTTTTTATCTAGATCTATTTTGTGCAAGTTCAACACATTTACAATATTTATAGCAAAGAACCCAACTTATCTTTCCAATACTAAGAATATGGATGTACAATACCATTTCATTTGAGACATGGTGGAGAGAAACAAGGTGTTGTTGGAGAAAGTAGACACGCTGGAAAAAATAGTGGACACATTCACCAAGTCTATGAGTGTTGTGAAGTTCACTTGGTGTAGAGAAGAAATCTACATTGTTTCCTTGGGTTTGTTAATGTGATTTCATGAATCTCCTAGTTTCAACAAAGAAGATAATAAGTGGGAGAGTTTTGTGTAGTTCTATTTTTTGTAGTGAAAGTTTGAGGTCGAGGTGAATCAAACAAGAAAATTTGAAGATGAAGTAATTGATAACAATTCAAAGAGATCAATAAACAAGAGGTTCATAGGAGGTCATGTGGCAACTGACTGAAGAATGAATCAAGGTCCACTGATAGTCAACTAGTAATCTAACTTGATAGTCAACTGCAATAAAATATTGATATTTTTGGTATTTGTAGCCAATGATATTCCTCGATTTGTAGCCATTTTTGGGTGCCTTTATTTAGGGTTATGTTATATGCCACCATGGAAAACTGGTAGGTGACAGTGAATTAAAATTACATGGCTTTGTGGAATCTAAATGGTTTAGAGATATATATCGATGAAGGTTGACCAATGGATATTTGCTCAAGATGTTCGGTGAAGAAATACAGAGGATGCATAAGCAATAGGAGTTCATATCCTTGTAAACTACATAGGTTGAATACATGGCACCCACTCATCGAAGAAAATGAACAATATAGTTGCAAAAACTGTGTTCATGAATCATGTTTGAATAGAGAATTATGAAGATGAGTTGCGACAATCAAAGTGAAAAGAGACCAACTTATCATTCCATGAATAATCATATTGATGTACAATACCATTTCATTAGAGACATGGTCGAAAGCAACAAGGTGTTGTTGGAGAAACTAGACATGTTGAAAAAAATAGAAGACTCTTTGACCAAGTCTGTGAACAAGAGTTTAGGAATCTCCGGGCTTCAATAATGAAGACAATAAGTGCGATAATGTTGGGTTGTTATATTCTTTGCAGTGAAAGTTGAAGGTCGAGGTGAATCGACTGGGAAAAGTCAAATTCGAAGTAATCGAAAACAAGATGAAAGGGTCAAACAACAAGAGGTTGAAAGGAAGTCGTGTTGAACCTTTTGAATATCAAATGAAGTTTGAATGGTAGTCAACTACTAATTAGACTTGGTAGTCGACTCGCAATCCAAATTGGTAGTCAAGTGGTAATTTGACTTGGTAGTCGACTGTAATAAAATCATAATCTTCACTAGATTTTTAGCCAATGATATGTGTGGATATGTAACCATTTTTGGATGCCTTTATTTATGTTTTTTCCTACTATAAATCCTATAAATAAGGTGTTTTGTAACGTCGTAAAAGATAATATTTGGATAATTGATTTTAGAGGTTGTTGGTCATGTAGATGTCAGTCGAATTGGCTACAAAGTTGTCCTTATGTAAAGAAACACGGTATGATGTCAATTGTGTCTTATGCGTGGAGCAAGGTTATGCATGTAACCTTTTATTCTGAATGAATAAGACAATAAGAGAGCAATATGCTTAAGGAATGGCGTTTTTCCCGTTTGGGTTTCCAGGGTAAAATGTCTATGTACCATATGTTTTCTTTGCCATTTCTTTTATAGCTTAAATATTTCTTCCTCTCTTCTTTTAGGTTTAGTTTGGAAGTGTTTTATTTCCTAACATAAATAAGGCCTATATAATAACGTGAACAAGTTAATTTTAATAATACTTAATATAATCTTTCGCTTCTAGAAAGATCTTCCTACATAATGTTCTTTAGAATATATAATTAGTATAAATAGAAGTACAAATCATGGGAAAGTTTTGTCTTGAGAATTATTGTAATAAAACGCTTCTAAGTTGTAGTTTTCCCCTTCAATGTGGTAAGTGAACACTGCTTTCATTCAATAAAAGTATTATTACTGGTGTTGTTATTCTCATTTTTATTTTTTTTTGTTGGTACTTTTTGCAATATTTCTATTTATTGTTATTATAATACATTTGATACCTTACAATGGTGGGGGTGGAGATTTTTTCATTTGTTGCTGCTAATTTAGGAGTTTGATTTCTAGATTTTGGTTCATCTTGGTAAGCACAATGTGGTACCAAAGCATTTATAAAGGTTATAATAAGGAGGAGGTGGAGGAAACTTGTATGATGTCTTGCTAGATGCACATCTATTCAAGCTGGTTGAAGTAGTATAAAATTATCTTATAGAGAGCATATGGTTTTTATCATTTGGTAGGGAAATTGAAGAATGTACTCTTATGCTTATTAGATAACTAGTAACTAGATATACCAATTACTGATTTATTGTAAGGAAGCTATAATATTTAGGGGATAATGGAATTATACTCAAGTGTGTACTATTACATGAATGAGAAACTATTTTGCATGAATCACTTGAAGGAAATTCTATATGACACTATGCATGTAAGAAGATTACACAAAATATTATACTTGTAAGACTATGGTTTCCATGTGTGTTTCAATATGTGAATGTGTATGACTAGAGGCGTGATGTTTGTCAAAGGTGTTGCAGATCAAAATGTCACATTTTTGTTTCACACTAAGTGTCGCAAAGTGACGTATGCACCTTGGTAAGTGTTTCATGCATTGTCAAAGTGTCATATACACCTTCCCATTTGTTAGGTGTCAACAACACATGAGACCATGAAAAAATTTGTTTGTGACCCCTAAGTCATATTGGATGAAGAAAACAATCATTTGAAGGTTAAAACACACCGTTTTCTTGGACAAAATGAGCTTTTTTGGGGGCATTTATGAAGGGTGGTGCCTCCCTAGCCATGACAGGGGAGGTCCATGGCACCCCCTCTACCATGTTAGAGGAGGACCACTATTAGGATTTCACTATGTCTCTCATGATGGGGGAGTGCCATTCTTGTTAGAGGAGAAAAAAGGATCCTCCACCTAATTCTATGGGCCAACTCTCTCAATATGAGGTTGGTTATGTTTGACCCTTATTCTTTGGCTTCACTTTAAGATCTGATCCAAACCTCAAGGAGCCATATCATCAACCATATCCTTCATTTTCTCATGGTGTTTGTGCCTCTCAAGCCTATATATTGAGGGAATTTATAAGGTGAAGGGGGAACTAATCAGTCAAAGTATCATCATTTTGATATTGGTATATTCATGCAAGTGGTTGGGTGAAGAGATATTTGAGAGGTTGCTACAACATCAATCATGGTCTATAAATATTCTCTTTTTGATTCTCATTTAATATACTTGGCCTATTTCCTTCAATCTTGTGTATTATTGCATATTCTTGTCTACTATTTCTTTAATCTTCATAGATTAATTTGTTTTACCTAATCAACTAGAGTAGGAGATAGTCATTTCTCTTTGCTTCCCATTGTAGGTATCAAGTTGTACCAAGGGGTTTGAAGATCAAGCTCATGGACTGGAAGCAACAAGGACAAAATTTGAAACAAGGTACATCATGATATTTCTCCCTCTCTCTTTCTAATTGGTTAAAATGAGTTTAAAGGGATGTTAGTGTCCATTTGTAGTGTTTTTTTCTTGGTATAGGGGTATAGTAATCGAAGGTAGGTTTCATTTGTACATAGAAGAAACATTACGTAAAAAGAAGATTGGGAAACCTTGAAGTTGGGATGAGATATATCTATTTCTTATTGTCATGGAAGAACCATTTGGAAAATGGGTAATTGATTTCATTGAGAGGATCAATCCCACTATGTAGATATCAAGTGAATGCTACATTATCACTACGATAGAATTTTTTACTAGGTAGGAAGGAGCTGCATGAATATATGAATGCACTGTAAAGACATATATCTTCTTTATTTTTGAAAATATCATCATTAGGTTTGGGTTTCCAATATTTTTTACGAGTGACTAGGGTGATGGGCCTCCAATTTTTATATTTTATGGACCATTCTACATCTACATTCATGAGAAAAATTCATTCTTTACCCTAAGACAAAATCTTCATGAGAAAAATTCATGCTTTTGGATAAAAAATATAACTTATGTTTATCTAATTATATATGATTTACTTAGAACTTGAAATGTGGAATATGCTTGAACTTAAAGTGATTTATGGTTTTAATTATTGTTTCATATGTTGTATATGAAGAATAACATGATTCCCAAAGGCTAAGTGTAAGAAATCAAATCACCAAGATAATATTGATGTTCCTCATTCATGGAAGAACCTTTTCTTGAAGTTGAATTATTCCCACAAATTTTGCTGCATAATTTTAGGATATTTTTGTATAACCTCCAAAAATGAAGGGATTGGTTAGATGGATTAGATAAGAATTATTTTCAAGCATAAGAGGAATCATAGTTGATAGGCTACGCTAGCCTTCATTTTTGTTCATCTATTTTCTACTCTCAATTTGCGAATTCAAATTTTTAAGTAATGTAGATTTTTAGTTAACATTTTAAAGAGTGATTTTATCTTGAGGGTTTCACTGAATTTCTTTATTTAGGGTTTGGGATTTCTATGAATATGCAATGGAGGTTGAATCCCCTCTACATATAGATTGAATAAATTCTATATTATATTATTTTAATGGATGTAGTTTTCCTTTGGCATTCCTTGTTATTCATTATCTTTGTATTTATGTACTCTCATTTTCAACATTTTGTTGCTTTCATGTATTTCCTTTATATCTTTTAATTTATTATTCCTACTACTTTAATGTATGTTTAACGAAGCCTAATACGATGAATAAGGCTATAAGGATTGAGTTATTTAGTAATATCCTTAAGATCCTATTTTCATTGATTTGTTCTGTGAATGTTCCACCCAAGTATAGTGATCATAGATGTATTTTCCATTGCATATTGTCATGGGTGTTAAGGGTGAAGGTCATGAACTCAATAGTATGAAGAGTTAAAATGTCGATTCTGTCAAAATTGAGTATTTTTTGTATTTATTTGAGAATAACTTTCATTTTCTTATTTTCATGCATTCTTGTCATTACTTTTACTTTACAATGTTCATCACTTTAAAGTAAATCAAATGAATCTAATATGGTTTCTAATTTTTAAAGGATTGAGTGATATAGAAAAATTTTAAGTATTGTAGAAGTCGAAGTTGAAGGAAGTGACTCTAAACCTCAATATATCCTTGCACATTTTTAAGGGGGGATAGGAGTTAAGGTCATGAACTCAATGGTGTGAATAGTCAATGGGAATGATCTATCAAAGTTTATATTCATTTTATTTGTTAGTGTATGTTATATTTAGTTAAATATAAAGAACATTTAATGAATATCTTTTCCACAACATGATAAGGGATGAATTCAAACTCTTGATGGTTGTTCTTATATGAAGACCTTTTCCATAGCATTATAAGGATGAAATAAAACCATCAAGAGTTGGTTCTTCCTCTATTGAATATATTTTGTTGATCATTTTCTTCAAAGTAACCTAGCATGATAAGGGATGAAGTCAAACCATCAAAAGTTGAAGAGTTTAGAGGAGTCAGGGTTTTGGTTAAGTGTATGCTTGTGGTGAGAAATCATGTGTTTTGACATTATTAGATGTTCTACATTATGTTTTTATTTCACTCTATGATAGATTTATTTTGAGTATAATCCACTATGGATTTTTAAGGTTGGATTAGCCTTAAGTGAAAGAGAAAAACACCATGCTAACAATTTTAGGTTTACCCATGGTGAGAGAGGATGAAGCTGATGTGATTCTAGAAAAATGCGTCAATGTAGAGGATATTTACAATAGGTATGACATTAATCATAGTGAATGTTGTGTTGCCATGTTTTCCATTAATAACCTTCTTTTTTCCTTCACTAGTGAACTTTTGGCCAATAAACTAGTAAGAAAGTGTAGAAAATATGATTGTCTAATGGGGGCCACACTAGCTAGGAGATGGACACAATGTGTAAAGATATCCTAGGTTTAGTACTTGCTCAACTAGTTCATTGCAGATTGTATTTCATCATTGAAATTATAAATCTAAATGTTACATTATCAATTTAGTATTGTTGAAATTGATAATTATTATTGATCACTAGAATAATAAAGGTTCATAATCTAGTCATGGTAGATTAGATTAGATTGTAGGAGACTAGTCAAGAAAAGAATAATTAATTATTCTTCTACAATTCTACTTCTACCAACATAAGTGGGTCCGGTAATGGTTAGACAATACCTTTTACCACCTTTAAATTGTTAAATTGAGATTTAAATGTATAATTCTAATTATTAATCTATTTTTTTCCAAATTCTACTAACTAAATTCATTTTTCAGGAATGGAAAAGTTTTAATAATTTTCTTTACTTAAAATTATTTTATTCCTTTTTGTTACTTCACTTCCACAGTCTCATACCCTATACCTACTTTCTTTTCAATTTGTGCAAAACCTATGTGTTTTAGTGAATACATTATCTTATATCAATTTAATTATAATTTCACATTTTAATAAATTTAAATAAAAACATTTAAAAAAAAAATTAAAAAAAAATAAATATTAATATATATATATATATATATATATATGATAAAAGCATGTTACTAAAAACACACTTTACCACATAAAATAAGATAATTTGTCCAAATATCTAAGTTAAAAAAAGGACAAATTAAACATGAATCTTCCCACCTTCATCTTGTATTAAATTGTTCTAGGTAAATAAGTGAATTGCATTAATTTTTCTCTAACAAATCAAATATGAATAAGTGTGAATGTAACTCTCCAAGCCATCTCTTTCATTTTATTTGAACCCTGATTTTGTTCTCTGTGACTGACCATAGCTTCGAAGTGAAGTTAACTACTTTGTGTGAAGTGGGTGGTATTTGTAGATAAAAAAATTGTAAATACTTTTGGTCATCAATGAAAATAACGACAAGCATGTCATCTCTATGTTTAGCTTCTAACATTGATATTGACCATGTACATTGATATTGACCGTGTAAAAGTGAAGCAGAGACCATCCGAATAGAGCATTAAGTTAACAATTGGAAAAATTACAAGCATGTCATATTTGGGCTCAACTTTTGATATTGACATTGATGGCCCAAAAGTGAAACCTAGACCATCTGAAGATATCGCTTTCATTAAGGGCAGGACTTTAGAAGAAATTACAAAAGGGAAATGTGTTGCAATGGGTTTCTCAAAGTCTAGCCATTTCCTACAAGATTGTTTTCTATGCAAACGCAGACTAATATTTACATGTATAAGTAATACTCTCGTATCAATACTCAGTTGAAGATTTTTCATTTCTATACCATTCCTTGGATTGATTTGAGTTTTGATTGATTTTGGTTTGGTCATGTTATTTGTTAAATATAATATAACCTCAACAGTCTGATTGTACACTGCCAGCTATCCTAGCCAGTTGCACTATCATTTTCTTATGTTCTTGATTTGCTTGAGCCTATTTAGCTCAGCTATTTTTCCTCTTCTCATGTACTCTTTTCCTTTCATACCTAATATAATGAATTTTATTTTTTCTTTGCTCTTTCTCTGTATTCTCTACTTCTCATTTTATCATGGTATCAGAGCTTCAACTATAAGCCTCTTCACACAGTGTGGAGAGCAACCCGATCCAAAGAAGCACGTAGCTTCATTGTGAACGAGAGCATAGGATGCGAGATTCTTCATAAATCCTAGAGAGAAATCCGTAGTCTGCCTTCCACTCAAAAGATCGTCGTAGAAAGAAAACACGAGAAAGCAGAGTGCAATACGCTCAAAAGATTAAGGAGTTAGAGCTGCAGAAGGAAGAAACATTTGAAGAATTCAAAGAAATTATTTCAAATTCGTGAAAGATTGTTGCAGAAGGCAGAAACATTTAAAGAACTTGTGAAGTCTTTTCTAATTCATGAAAGATTGTTGTAGAGGGAAGAAACATTTAAATAATTCGTGAAAGATTCACGAATTTCCTACTTTAGGAGAAACTCTTTGCAGAAGCAGTAAAGAACATGCTAAAGAAGAAAAATACAAGCAGATGTAGTCGTAAGATCAGTCGTGCTAATAGATCTGAGGCGTTAATCGAGTTCAGAAAGGATGAGGAGAACGCAGAAAAGGAAAAATATTTTCAGCCCTCATATTTAGCGCAGAGGACCGATAGCCATCGGATCTGGGAGAATGTGCACGAGGTTTAGTCCTCTTGAGCGCACAGGAGAAAATCCGAATCATGAAATCCTGAAATCACAAGGCGGAATTCAGGAATTTCAGAGTTTGGGACTTGGAGTAGCAAGGGATTGTGGAGTTGTTGCCTTGCAAACTCCTGGCTTGAAATCCTGAAGGAATCCAGACCGTTGGATCTAGAGCGTGGTGGCCTGAGAGCCACACGATCAAAGCAAAGGAAGAAAGATCTGAACCGTCAAATCTAGCACCAAGGTCCGTGAGCCATCGGATCTAGGAAAGGTGCACGAGTTTTAAACCTTGTCTCAGTAGAAGGAAGTGGAGTCCTTCAACTTTGCAACCCACTAAATCCTGTAAGGATCCATCTTGGAGGACAAGTGTCAAAGATCTAAATCTATCAGGAATTCAGGTATCGGGAGATCAAGAAGGTAGGAGTCATGAGACAAGAAGTCCTGACTCCCCAAATCGTGAAAGGAGATCTAAATCTACCAGAACTTCGGGTACCAGGAGATCAAGAAGGTAGGAGTCGTGAGACAAGAAGTCCCAATTCCCAAAATCACGAAAGTAGATCTAAATCTACTGGGACTTCAGATACCAGGAGATCAAGAAGGTAGGAGTCCTGAGACAAGAAGTCCCGACTCCCGAAATCGTGAAAGAAGAAGTCGCGATTGAATGAGGACAGTCCATTCGGGCAGATCTGGACCATTGATTGTCCAGGGGAGATTTCGGCATTTTGCACACTGGGAGTATGAAGGACCCAGAGTCGTTGTAGCCAAACTCCCAAAGTCCCGAATCGCGAAGTCCTAAATAGGCGTTCAGAGGAATAGGCACCAAGATATTCCAGGTTTCGGCATATTAAGGGACAGAGAACTGGCAAAGTGCTTGCATCATGAAAAGTTGATAGCGCTTGAACGATTAGGAACGTGGTCACCAAGAGTGATCACATAGATCGAGGCTAAGGGCCAATACAGGGTCGTTAAGCTCTTTTTTCGGCATTTTGGCGACCAAGAATTGGGGAGACAAGAAATTGAAGAAATCGTATGCAGGAGTCCTGAAGTCTCGAAGTGCGAAAGGCCGAAGCTAGAATCACGAAGTCCAAACTCGCGAAATCTTGAATTGTGAAGTTCCAAAGTCATTGCAAGAAACTAGAAGACCTGGTTTTACGTGTAGGAAATAGGTAAACACAAAATTTTGTAATAATTTTTTTTTTGTTTTGTTAAAAATTTTTAAAGATGACCACATCTAGCAATTTAGGACCAACTCAAGGTCCGATTCTTCTTGGAAAGAATTATGAGTTTTGGTCTCTTCGAATGACATCCTTCTTGCAAGCATAAGAGTGCTCGGATCTAGTGGATCTTGGATATGTGGAACCAGATCAGCAGACCTTTCCGCCATGACAAACCAACCATATGCACAAAGTGAAACCACCCCCAATGAAACTATAGTTTGGCATACAAGATTTGGACATCTACCCTTTCAGAGTCTAATTCTTCTGCAGAAGCACTCCATGGTCAAAGGTCTCCCTATCTTCAAAGAGAAAAATTTCCCATGTGAGTCTTGCATACTTGGAAAACATAAGAAAACTAGTTTTCGACAGTCCTCTACTCAAGCCAAACAACATCTTGAACTTGTTCACATTGACCTATGTTTACCAATGCAAACAGAGTCAATAGGTGGTATATTTTATTTTCTAATGTTTATTGATGACTTTAGCAGAAAAATATGGATCTATTTTCTCAGACACAAGTCTGACACTTTTGCAAAATTCAAAGAATTCAAAGCAGAAGCTAAAAAACAGAGTGGAAAATATATAAAAGTTCTCAGGTCCGATGGAGGAGGAGAATACAACTCCAACGAATTTGCAAATTTCTACAAATCACAAGGCATTATCATGCAAACTACAGCCAGGTATACTCCACAACAGAATGGAGTGGCTGAAAGAGAAAACCAGGCAATAACAAACATGGCAAGAAGCCTACTCAAAGAGAAATGTTTGTCAAATATTTTTTGGGCTGAAGCAGTAACATGCTCAGCTTATCTCTTGAATAGATATCCAACCACAAATCTAAATATGAAAGTCCCTCAAGAATCATGGAGTGGGACAAAGCTAAATGTTGCGCATCTAAGGACATTCAGATGCATATCATACACTAACATACCCTCCGAATTAAGGAAGAAACTGGATGATCGAAGTGAGAAAAGTTTCTTTACTGGATACAATGAAACATATAAATCTTACAGACTTTACAATCCAATCTCAAAGAAACTAATTCTCAGCAGAGATGTAAATTTTTTAGAAAATCAACTCTGGAACGAATACGAAAATCAGCAAATGGACAGTCAAAATCCATTACTGCCAAGTCCTGAAAATGCAGAAAATTCAGGACAACCAATACCTCAACCTACTCTTCCAAGAATGAAGGTACAATGACAACTTGAAAACTCTCAAAATAAGTCAACTTCAAGCAGAGACTCATCCTATGAACCTCAAAATTAAAGAACTCAAAGTTTGAGAGAAATCCACCAGCAGTTGGATGACATTGAACAACACAATCTTTTTTCCTTAATGTCATGTCAACCTACATCTTTTAAAGAAGCAGCTAAGGAGCCACATTGGGTTCAAGCCATGAACCAAGAGATTGACTCCATTGATAAGAACAATACATGGGATCTTGTTGATTTGCCCAGACATAAGAAGAGTATTGGTGTCAAGTGCGTTTACAAAACTAAACTCAATGAAAAATGGTAGATTGAAAAACACAAGGCAAGACTTGTTGCCAAAGGATTCTTACAACAACTAGGTACTGATTATGGTGAAAATTTTTCTCCAGTAGCAAGATTAGAGACTGTACGGACTCTATTGGCCATAAGAGCTCAACACAAATGGAAAGTATACCAGATGGATATAAAGTCATCTTTCCTGAATGGTTTATTAGAAGAAGAAGTTTATGTCGATCAACCACCTAAATTTGAATTCCAAGAGCAGCCAACCAAAGTATATCAGTTGAATAAAGCCTTGTATGGCTTAAAGAAAGCTCCAAGAGCTTAGTACAACAGATTTGACACTTACCTGATCAAAAGTGGTTTTAGCAGAAGCCAAAATGAGCCAACTCTTTACACCAAAACAGATCAACATGGTAAAATTTTGATTGTATGTTTATATGTTGATGACATGATATATACTGGAAATCTTGAGTTAACTAGTTTTAAACATGCCATGCAATCTGAGTTTGAGATGACAGATCTTGGCATAATGAAATATTTTTTGGGGATTGAGGTTGATCAATCAACCAAAGGAATTTTTGTCTGTAGAAGAAGTATGCAGCAAACATCATCAAAATATTCTGTATGGAAGAATGCAATCCAGCAGAAACCCCTATACCCCTAGGCACAAAATTGAGCAAGAAATATGAAGGCCCTACAGTGGACCCCATCCTATACAAAAGTTTAGTAGGTAGTTTGTTGTATCTTAGAACAACTAGGCCTAATATTATGTATGCAACTAGCCTTGTTTCTAGATACATGGAATCCCCAAAAGATTCTCACTAGAAGATGGCAAAACGAATTCTGAGATATGTTACAAGAACTCTCAATTTTGGCTTATGGTACACTCAATCTGATGCTAATCATCTCTCAGGTTACATAGACAGTGATTTTGCAGGCAGTCTAGATGACAGGAAAAACACCTCAGGACATGCTTTTCACCTGGGCACGAACCTGATTTCATGGGCATCAAAGAAGCAACCAATTGTATCAATATCTTCTGCAGAGGCAAAATATGCCGCTGCTACCTCAACTTCCTGTCAAGCTATGTGGCTGAGAAGAATATTGAAAGATATGTCACATACAGAAAATGATCCAACTCCTATCTTCTGTGACAACACCTCAACAATTGCTCTATCCAAAAATCATGTGTTTCACAAGAAAAGAAAACACATTGACACTCGCTTTCACTTCATCCGTGAGCTAGTCAATAATGGTGATATTGCACTTCAATTATGTGGCTCTCAAGATCAGCTTGCAGATATCTTCACAATTATGTGGCTCTTAAGATCAGCTCGCAGATATCTTCACAAAGCCACTGGGAAAATCTGTTTTTTATTTTCAGAGACAACGCTTGGGCATCATCAGTGCACTGTTGAGTTTAAGAGGGAGTGTTAAATATAATGTAACCTCAAGAGTCTAATTGTACACTGCCAGCTGTCCTGGCCAGCTATGCTATCATTTGCTTATGTTCTTGATTTGCTTGAGCCTATTTAGCTCAGCTATTTTCCCTCTTCTCATGTACTCTTTTCCTTTCATACCTAATATACTGAATTCTATTTCTGCTCTGCTCTTTCTCTAATTCTTTTCCAAAGATCTTGAGCTTATAGTGTATTCCTAGGATTGATTTTAGTTTCTAAATATTATATTCTTTGTTTTTATTTTGTTTTAATTTTTTTATTTTGCAGGGGAAACATTGCATTCTACAGCATTAAATGTATGCACTAACAGATTATTTCAGATGAAATTGAAGAAAAACATGATAGGGAAAGAGTTGATGCCCACAGGCCAACAAAAGCAAACAAGAAGTCTGTATTCGAATTATGATAAAAATGAGAAGAATGTGGAGGCTTCTTAAATTAGATTAATATATATATTTAAATTATATTAATTAGTTTAATTAGATTAATTAGATTAGTTTAATTAGATTAATAAGTCCGTATTGGTTAGTTTAATTAGATTAATATATATTTTTAAATTATTTATTAATTAAATGATTGTAAAAATTTGATAAAACAAAAAAAAATTAATTGTTTATTAATTAAAATTATTTTTTTTATAAAACTAAATTATTGGAAATGTAAATTAAATTTTTTCATAAATCTTCTCTTGCTTAAAATAAATTGATTTTAATTTTGTATATTAAAAGTAAATTTTGATTTACCATGTTTCTTATCTATTCCAAAAAAAATTGTTAATTATGTTTTTAAATTAAGATGTTTTTGTCCAATTTAAAACAGCATGGTTTTAATTCTGCATAGTACAAATAATCTCTTATTTATGAGACACTGATAATCATGAGTCATGATTTTAGGTTGAGAAAAAACTATATTAAGGTTAGGATTTAGGAAGGTGAAGTCTTTATAGTGAATCAGTTGATCATCCTCTCTCAGGTCTCATTTTCTATTAAATTAGGTATGTTATAATAGTTCTCTTGTTTTTTTGTCATAACTTAAGTTTTCTTTTATTATGATTGAAGTTCACACTTATTAAGTACATCTTATTTTTTTTATAACTTTCAATGTTTGAGAATAACTATAATTTTAAATTTCATTTTCTGCCTATCATGTCATTTGATTAGAGAGTAATAGTCATTGAATATGTTTATACAAGAAGTCGTCTAAACTTTCTAGGTTTTGGTTTTTTCTCTTAAATCGGACCACATAAATTTAGATGAATTTAATTGCAATTATGAATCCATAAATAAATAAATAATATCCATAAATCTAGATGAATTCAATTGCATTTGGGAAAATATAAATAAAGAATATCGCCCCAAAAAGGCAAAACTTTAAAAGTTTAGAAGGCCTTTACACATGATTATTATTTTTTTATTAATACTATTGTTCAATTAAAAAATCATTATAAATATAGATATATTGAAACATGTTGTAAAATATAAATTCACTCCATTACTTTTGTTGCAATACAATTTTAAATTCAATTCAGGTTATATATACTTTTTATAGAAAATTAATATTTTATTAAACATTTTTAAAACTCTATTAGCTAGCTTAGGTCCGTCTTAACTAAGGATCTATCATGTTTGTAGATCTATCTTAACCTGAGATCTATCATTCCGAGATAGGTATCAAATTCCTAGAGATGCAATTTTTTTTAGAATAAAAAATTTGAAGAAATGTTTACATCTAGAAGGATTTGATTCCTCTTGAGGCATGATAAATCTGAAGTTAATATGGATCTACATTGGTTTTAAATGACATGTGTTAAATCCATATTAAGAATTGAATACATTACAAGTCATTGATTGTATAGTGATGACCACCTCATACAAATTACAAAGCTCACTCATTTCATAAAAAAATAAATTTCATAAAAACAAAATTGACATATATATTCTAATGAAATATATATATATATATATATATATATGGATTAGTTTAATAGGGAAAGTATATGTAATGATTAAAAATAATTTGATAATTATATCTACCTATTATATGGAAAAACAAATTGTATTACTCAATAAAGACTTATTTTTTATAATATAGACCTAGTTTTTATAATATCTTCCATTTTTCCATGAAAAACATATTTTAATTTTTTTCAAAGAAAATAAAATATAATTTATAATGTTCTCCATTTATTTAGAGAAAATTGAGTTTAATTATACATAGTAAAATTAAATTTTGATTAGACTATTCTTAGTGTATTTCATATATAATGACGGTCATATTTTTAGATTAGTATCCCCATCCCAAAGTTGAGTCATATCACAAAAAAAAATTCCTCTCTTATACACATCTAATTGAAATATAATGGACAAACATAATTATAACAAAAAATTCATAACATGAATATCGTAAAAATAATACAACATTTAAAGAAAACACATAGAATATGATTATCTTATCTTAGAATTTCTTATGAGGGAAGGCTTCCTAAGCTAGAATAAGTTGTATTAACAACATATATGCTCAGAATAAGGTTCCAACTCCAACAATCATCCTACATCCTCTCATTTCCCACAACCGATCCCACTCTAAGAAGTGTACCCCTTCTCTTCTCAGCAGTATTTTGGTTGTCCCACTTCCCTTCTAAGGCTTCAACAATAGGTCAAACATGAAGTATTAGATCSATGTAGTTGCAAATTKTCACTTATGRAAAATAATTCCAAGGAGGTCTCTCACCTGGAGTGAATGCTCACAGGCCTCACAACCCATTTCTTCAAATTTCACACGAGCAAGAAAACCCACTTCTTCACTTGAAATTTCCATGGTTTACTAATTAAAAACAACTCCAAATCTGCCCCAGTATAGGTACAATGGTGATGGCAGGGAGAGTACAAATGGACAGAGGAATAGTGACAATGATAAGAAAAATAATGGAAGAATGATGGGAAAATACATTATTTCCCTACTTTATATATGCATTTTCTCAACTTGAAACTTTTCATGTTGGGAAGTACCTTGTCCTCACTTTCCCCCACTTGGTGATATGTTTCTCCCCTTAGGGACTTAGAACAAAAGTATCACATAATTAAATTTTTTAGGAAATATTATTATAATATTTCCTTGGCTTAAGCCCCTTTGGCTTAACCCCTCTTCCTAGACCCTTAGCCCCCTTTCTCCTCTAGTGGATTTATACCCCCCCATACTCTTTTGTCTGGTTGGTTTGCAACAATAATGTATTTTACAAATGAGATCGAGTGTGATAACATATTACAAAGATAGGCTAGCATAAATTTTTGCATCTCACTCTCAAGCCTAATAACCATAGAGGCACTCTAGCCTCAAATACATATAAAAAGGTGCTCTTGCCCAAAATATCCTAGCTCACCAACCTATATGTACATTAAAATTAGGGTTTGTCCTTGGGGTATTATAAGTTAAGAGCTTTTTCTCCTACTTAGATAAGCTAAGTAAAAGTAATCTCTAATTTATGATTTTTTTCATATATTTTAGAGAGAATGATGACGATGATTTCAAATCAATAAAAAACTATATTGAGATTAGGATTTAGCTTCTATTTCATTTTATACATAAAGAGTTTTAAATTTTACAATTTCTTCAGAAATGAAAATGTTGAAATAGGGGGTTGAGAAAAATAAAAACCCCTACTCTTATGAGTTCCAAGAAGGTTAATTCAATTTTTCCTTAAAAATCACCACACACCAAAAAAATTAATATGATTTGGTTAAGCATGAATAAGGGAAAAAATAATAATAATATGTCATGTTGTTTCCTTACTAATTAGTACATAATTTTTGTCAAAGATGGAAGAAGAACTCTTTCTTCATCTTCAATTATTTTATGTTAGTTATAATGATTCCCTTGTTTTTTTTTGTTTATAATCAAAATTGTTTTTTGTCATGATCAAAATTGTTTTTTATCATCATGAAGTTTAAGCTTTACTTTTTCTTTATAAGCTTCAATGAAATTATGAAGTTTATTTTTCACTCACTATATAATTTGATTAAAGATTAGATATCATTTTTGGGATTAACTGCGTAGTGTAAGTCATTAATATATGACCCATATCTATGAGTATTAGTCTCAATTGACCAATAATTCTCATGATTGAATATCCCACTTAGCACTCATTGCATCAGGTGATGCTCACAGGGGTGAAGCAATGAGATTGAAACCAACGAAATGAATCGCCTAGCATCAATCATCAATACTGGGGCTTGCACTCAGTAACCAGGACTTCCCAGGTAGTCACCCATCCCAAGACGCCTATGGCTCAAGCACAGTTAACTGTGGAGTTTTCCCCACAATCAAGCCCACTTAGCTTGCTACCCCATTTGCAAAACCTTAGCAAGTATTGTGCCTTATGATCTATCCAATTAGAGCTCCCTTCACTCTTATTATTTTAGAGGGGCTTCCGTAGTGAAACATATTAGATATCATGGTGATGCTCACAGTGGTGAATAAATGAGATTGAAACCAACGAAATGAATCGCATAGCATCAATCATCACTCCCGGGGCTTGCACCTGGTAACTAGGACTTCCCAGGTGGTCACCCATCCCAAGACACCTCTGGCTCAAGCGCACTTAACTGTGGAGTTTTTCCCACAATCAAGCCCACTTAGCTTGCTACCCCATTTGTAAAACCTGAGCAAGTATTATGCCTTATGATCTATCCAGTTAAAGCTCCCACTTATAATTAATGACTTACACTATGCAGTTAATCCCAAAAATGATATCTAATATGTACACTACGAAAGTCCCTCTAAAATAATTAAATATTATTATACATTAAATTATAAATATTATTATAATTAAATTCATATTATACATTATTATACAAACTAATATGAATTGAATATATTGACACATTTGTTTGAGTTGTAAATTCATCCCATTACTTTTGATGTAATAAAGTTTTAAATTTAATTCAAATTAGTTTGGCACAGTATTTATATAAAATTTATATTTTATTATACATTTGTAAAATCTTATTAATAATCAGTATGTAAAATTATTTATAACTCACTAACCAATCATGTTATGAAAAAATAAATATTATGTAAACACCTTTATACTTTTGAGGCGACACAATTTTTAATTCAAGTTAAATTAATTACATGCTGATGAACATATATAAATTAATTTTTAACCACATACATATTAATTTATAAAAAAATAAATATTTATTAAATTTATTTTAAATTCCATTTATAATTTGTTGAAACTCTATATTTAAATGATTAGAATGAGTTTTAAATGATGTTAAATCGCCTTAAAATTAATTACAATTTATGAATCATTTTATATTAAAATGAATATTAATTTATTTTTTTATAATTCTATTTATAATAAAAACAATCTATAATTGATTACAAACTTCACCCTATTTTATAGAAAATAAATTGTGAACCATAAATCCAATTTACTATTATGCAATAAAATCTTAAATTCTATTTAAACTAATATATATACACATTTTTTTTTATATACATACATAATCATATTTATAATAACCATTACATAAAATTAATTACCAACCACTCATGGTTAGATATAAATATAAATATTATATAAATTTTAATTAATTATAAATCTCATCATATTTTATACAAAATCAAATATTGTTTTATACAAAATAATTAGAAATATTTAAATCTCTATTTTTTGAAATTATTATTTCATTGATGTTTTATGATGATGATAATGACTATTAACGTCCACTAAGACCAAATTGGTCTATCGGACGTTAAGAGGGTAAGTGGTTACTTATGATTCTTTAGAATTTTGTTTCTGTGCTCGAAAAGTATTAAGAGAAGATTTTCAAAATCACCATACTTTTGTTGAGTTAAGATGTTAGGAAGGCTGGTAATGTGATAAATATTTTGAAAATGAGATCTAATATGGGTATAGGTTAGACAATCTAAGAGAAAGTGTTTTTCATCTTCAACCTTATTAGTGTCACAAAGGTGACACACTCTTTCATCCCATGGCGTTTTAGGAATTGACCAACGCCTAGTTTCACTATGGAGCTTGTGAGAATTTGTTCTTATCTTAGAAATGTTTTTTTTTTTCTTTACACTTTGCAAAACAAATAGATAATTTTGATATTCTAGATTAGGGTTGATTACATCTTTATAATCCCTTAATTTTATTTTTTCCTCTAACTCTTTATCACACCACATTTTCTCTTTAAATTTTGATTTGACTTTTTTTTAATAGTATATTTTTTCTACAAAATGGTTTCTTCCATGATTGCCCAATAGTTTAGCCAAGATCGAGCGTCTTTATGCCATCCTCACTTGAGTCGGTGGTGGTTATGACTTGATTTTGAAGCAATTTTAGGTAGCCTATTGTCTTCCATGTTGTTTAACTTGTTCTTATACATTAATCTAGTCATAGCCATGCTCTCAATGGAGGAGAGGATTGTTTCTAAGAGGAGGATGGGATAGGGTGTATTTACTTTAATTTTGAGATTATAGGTTATAAAATTCTTTTGTATTTTCTCTACCTTTCTCCAGGATTTACGAGAGATACTACAACCCTAGACTTCACATCCATAAAGAATAAAAGGTGTAAAAGGAGTATCAAAGAGGAGTTTCTTCTTATCCCAACTCCAAAGATCAGTTGATTTACAATTTTTTTCAAGCCCATAATAAGATTTCCATCCCCCAATATTCCTTTTCTCAATGCTATAACTCCAATTGAGCTTGTGGTGAATATCAATTCCAAGATATTTGTATGAAGTCACTTCCTCCAAGTTGTTGTTGTCATATACAAAGGTATCATAAGAGATCTTATTGGATTTAATAATCATGACCTTAGTCTTATCAGTATTAATAGTCATACCCATATTGGTGCAAAAATCATTGAGGATTCTTAGTTGGTTTTCAAGATCATGGGGACTCCTTTCCATAAGAATGATATAATCACCATAAAGATGAAGATTGATGACTATACCAGTGAGAGTAGGGTCGAAACAACCTTATTTTTCCAAGCATTCTTCTAACTTGTCAATGTATATGCCAAAAAGGGTAGCAGAGAAGGGACAACCTTGTTTGACTATGATATTGCGGTTAATCTCTTTTGACCAGCCCTCCGTGTTTTTAAACTTAGCAATAACGTTCTCATACATCCTTATTTCAACAACCCTCAACTCGAGAGGAACTTTTATCTCTTCCAACCTATTCCAAAGTTTTTTCCTATGAA
>JASDQU010012706.1:86340-100897 GCA_032191745.1 Picea mariana | reverse complement strand
TCTGATTTAGTAAATGTAAAAAAGTAATCACATAAACGGATGTCTTTATAAATGAGCGGAAGTTAATTTATTAAAATCTCATCCATTGATTAGAGAGGACGACGAAGAATATACCAGCATCTTCAATTGCCAACCCTAGGATTGAAATTTATGATTAAAAGGTGATTAATTCTGCCCATTGTCAATAGGTATACGCCTTTCGGCGTAAATATTAATATATTTTAATAAAATATTTCAATAAAATAAAGTGTTAAATCAGTTCATATTTCAATAAAATAGATAGACAAATCCGATTGATAGGGGTTTAAATATTTCTAATTAAATTTGTTTTTTATTTATTTATTATGAAAAATGATGTAGTGTGTAATTAATTATAAGTAATGTGCACAAATATTTATGCAATATTTGTATATAAGGATAGTGCTTGGTAATTAATTTTAAGTAACTTCAGGAACACCTTGATGCGCTTATATCTTCTCTCGTTTACGATACACCAATTCTAGAGATAGTTGCCCTTACTCTCGACCCACCGAAAATGGACGGTGGAAAGACGCCCTGTGCGACCCGGAGCTCAATGTGACGACTGGCTTCTTAGGTTCATAGTCTATTTTTTTTCCATCAGCAATATGGTTACTCTATTGTTTTAGCCAGGCGTGACTTAATTATCTACAGACTTAGCTTTAGGCATAGACATATGGAAATAGACTGTGATAGATGGCTCCATTGGTTTTTCACTTGGATGATGTAACCACTTCACGTTAGCTGTATATATATATATTTTTTTGTAAAGTAGTTTAATATAAATATTTTATTTAAAAAAAAATGATTTTATATGTTTAATAAAATATTTATTTTGTTTAAAATAGTGTGCATATAATTAATATAAATTGAATTTAAGATTTTATTATATGATAGTCAATTGTATTTATGGTTCATATTTTATTATGCATAAATGATGATGACAAAGATGATTAATGTCTGCTAAGATTAAATTGGTCTTTCGTTTAAGAAAATAAGAGATTTTGTCTTTGCGTTGGAAAAACATTAAGAGAAGCTTTCCAAGATCACCATAGTTTTGTTGAGTTAAGAGGTTAGCAAGGTTGGTAGTGTGACAAATATTATGAAATTGAGATTTAGTCTCCCTATAGGATGGGCAATCTAAGAGAAAGTGATTTTCATCTTCAACCCTCTTAGTGGCACAAATGTGATGCACTCTTTCTTCCTAGAGCAAGTGTTTTTCATTTTCAACTCTCTTGCTGACACACTTTTTGACTATAAAGCTCATGATAATTTTTTTTTATGTTAGCGATGCTTACTTTTTTCTTTACACTTGTCAAAACACACACACACATATCTTCTAAAATAGAGTTGATTACTTCCTTATAATATCTTAATTTTTTTTTTTCCTCTACTTGTTTATCATACCATATTTTCTTTTTAATAATAAGGTTTATAAATAATTATAGATTTATAAATAATTATAAAAAAATACCTTTATAAATAGAATTATAAAAAATCTAAGAAATGTTTTAGATTAAGTCGTAAAAAAAAATGCAATATTCATTTTAGGTTGGTGAATTGTAATTAATTTAAAGTAGTGGTAATTTTAACTAAAATTTTAAAAAGGTTTAATAAATATTTATTTTTATAGATTAATGAATAAGCATTTAATTTGAATTTAATATAAATATTTAATATTTGTAAAGTAGTTTAATATAAATATTTTATTATATGTTTCATAAAATATTTATTTTGTTTAAAATAGTGTGCATATAATTAATATAAATTGAATTTACGATTTTATTACATGATAGTCAATTGTATTTATAGTTCACATTTTATTATGTATAAATGATGATGATAAAGATGATTAATGTTTACTAAGATTAAATCGGTCTTTCTAATCTTAAGAAGGTAAGAAATTTTGTTTTTGCATTGGAAAAACATTAAGAAAAGATTTTCAAGATCACCATAGTTTTGTTGAGTTAAGAGGTTAGCAAGGTTGGTAGTGTGACAAATATTATGAAATTGAGATCTAGTCTCGCTATAGGATGGACAATCTAAGAGAAAGTGTTTTTCATCTTCAACCCTCTTAGTGGCACAAATGTGATGCACTCTTTCTTCCTAGAGCAAGTGTTTTTCATTTTCAACTCTCTTGCTGACACACTTTTTGACTATAAAGCTCATGATAAAAAAAATTTATGTTAGCGATGCTTACTTTTTTCTTTACACTTGTCAAAACACACACACACATATATCTTCTAAAATAGAATTGATTACTTCCTTATAGTATCTTAATTTTCTTTTTTCCTCTACTTGTTTATCATACCATATTTTCTTTTTAATAATGAGGTTTATAAATAATTATAGATTTATAAATAATTATAAAAAATCTAAGAAATGTTTTAAATTAAGTCGTAAAAAAAAATGCAATATTCATTTTAGGTTGGTGAATTGTAATTAATTTAAAGTAGTGGTAATTTTAACTAAAATTTTAAAAAGGTTTAATAAATATTTATTTTTATAGATTAATGAATAAGCATTTAATTTGAATTTTATTTAGAATTTTATTACATCAAAGTAGTTACTTTCATTTAAAATTTTATTAAATGATTTTGTAATTAATTATAGGTGATAATTATTAGAGAAAAGTAAAAGTGTTCACAAAACATTCATTTTTACATGACATGGTTGGTGATTTATAATTGATTTTAATTCATGATTATACATTAAAAAAAATTTAAAAAATATAATAAAATATTAATTTTTTATAAATAATATGTAAAATTAATTTGAATTAAATATAAACTTATGCATTTATAGTTTAAGTACATGTTTTAATATATCTATACTCATAATCATTTGGTATGTAGATACATTTAAATGATAGTATTTTTAATGAGATGATTTGGTGAGTAAGAAATGAATCTTGTAATTATTATTATTGTATAACATTAAAACTTATAAAAAAAATTAACATGCCCATTGGAAGGTGTAAAGTTGATAATGATATAAGACAACTTTCATCATAAAAAACAAGGGAACAATTATAAAAAAATTAATATAATAGATGATGACCGATGAGTTTATTACTAAAAGTTTCTCTTTCATCTTATACAAAAATTATGTGTTCATTGATAAGGAAGCAACATAGTGTATTAGTTTGCTTTTTCTCCCAGTTGTGTTTAACTAAATCAAATTCAATTGTTTTTTGGTGTGGTGATTTTTAAGTACAAATTGAAATAATAAGAGTGGAGGGATTTTTATTTTTCTCAACCTCTTATTTCGAACATTTCCATTTATAAATAAATTGTAAAACTTAAAACTATTTATATATAACATGACATAGAAGCTAAATACTAATCTTAATATATATGTTTCTTAACCTAAAAACATGATCATCATTCTCTCTAAAATACATGAAAAACATTATAAATTAGAGATTATTTTTACTAAGTGGAAATAAACTTAGCTTATGTAAAAAGGGGAAGAACATCTTAGTCTAAAAACATGAATTACTTGTGAAATAAATGAAGAATATTCTAAATTAGAATTTACTTTTATTATATGTAATTCAACTCAATTTTGTGTAAAGAAGTGATGAATACTATAAATTAGATTTTATTTTCTCTCCACAAAATTAAAATATGTTTGGCCCAATAAAGTGGAGTATTTATTTCTTAATGTAAAACTTTTTTTTCCATGTAATAGGTATATATAATTATTAATTTTTTTTTCATGATTATTTAATTGAATATTTATGAATTACAACATATATTTTCCTATTAGACTAATTAATTAGAATATATGATGATGATGATGATGATGATTAATGTCCACTAAGACTGAATTGGTCTATCAGACTTTAAGAGGGTAAGTGGTTATTTGTGATTATTTAGAATTTTGTTTCTGTGCTCGAAAAGAATTAATATAAGCTTTCCAAGATCACCATACTTTTGTTGAGTTAAGAGGTTACGAAGGTTGGTCGTGTGATAAATATTTTGAAAATGAGATCTAATATGGGTATAGGCTTGACAATCTAAGAGAAAGTGTTTTTCATCTTCAACATTCTTAGTGTAACAAAGGTGACACACTCTTTCATCCCATGACGTTTTAGGAGTTGACCAATGCCCAGTTTCACTATGGAGCTCCTGAGAATTTTTTCTTATCTTATCAATATTTATTTTTTTCTTTACACTTGGAAAAACAAATAGATAATTTTGATCTTCTAGATTAGGGTTGATTACATCTTTATAATACCTTAATTTTGTTTTTTCCTCTAACTCTTTATCACACCACATTTTCTCCTTAAATTTTGATTTGACATTTTTTTAATAGTATCTTTATTCTACAAAATTGTTTCTTATATGATTCCCCAATAGTTTAGCCAAGACCGGGTGTCTTTATGTCATCCTTGCTTGAGTTGATGGTGGTTTTGACTTAATTTTGAAGCAATTTTAGGTAGCCTCTTGTCTTCCATGTTGTTTAACTTGTTCTTATACGTTAGGTATCTATTCATAGCCATGCTCTCAATGGGAGAGAGGCTTGTTTCTAAGAGAAGGATGGGATAGGGTGTATTTCATTTAATTTTGAGATTATAGGTTATAAAATTATTTTGTATTTGATCTATCTTTCTCCAGGATTCACGAGAGATACTACAACCCTAGAAATCACATCCATAAAGAATAACATGTGTAACAAGATTCTCAAAGATGATTTTTTTATTATCCCAAATCCAAACATCAACTGATTTACAATTGTTTTCAAGCCCATAATAAGCTTTACATCACCCAATAATCCTTTTCTCAATGCTATAATTCCAATTGAGCTTGTGGTGAATATCAATTGCAAGATATTTGTATGAAGTCACTTCCTCCAAGTTGTTGTTGTCATATACAAAGGTATCAGAAGGGATCTTATTGGATTTAATAATCTTGACCTTAGTCTTATCAGTATTAACAGTCATAGCCATATTGGAGCAAAAATACTTAAGGATTCTTAGTTGGTTTTCAAGATCATGGGGACTCCCTTACCATAAGAACGATATCATCGACAAAAAGAAGAATATTGATGACTATACCAGTGAGAGTAGGGCCGACACAACCTGATTTTTCCAAGCATTCTTCTAACTTGTCAATCTATATGTCAACAAGGGTAGGGGACAAGGGACAACCTTGTTTGACTCTGATATTGCAGTTAATATTTTTTGACTAGCCTTCAGTTTTTTTAAACTTAGAAATAACTTTCTCAAACATTCTTATTACAACAACCCTCAACTTGAGAGACACTTTAATCTCTTCCAACCTATTCCAAAGGTTTTTCCTAAGAACCATGTCAAAAGATTTTCTAAAGTCAACAAAACAACAAAAAAGATTGGTTTTAGTATTGCAGAAATCCTTTGCAATGATCCTATAAGGTAACAATATGGTCCACAGTTGAATGATATCTACTAAACTCGGTCTAGACTTTAGCTCTTTTACCATGACTTTCTAGCCAAAGGTTATTCTTATTTTCCAAAATAATTCCATAAAGCTTCGCTAAAATCAGGCTAATCATAATGGTCCTATAATTAGAGGGAATGTTTCTATCCCCATTTTTAAAAATAGGAACAATGAGGCTTTGTGTCCAGGGTTTACGGAATCCCTCCTTGACTGCTAAATTGAAGAGCTTGTGTATGTGAGGGATAAGGATTGGCCCTCAGATTTTAAAAATTTCATCTTGGTAGCCTTCAGTACTATGTCTCATTTATAGATGACTTCTCGAGGAATACTTGGATATATTTCCTCAGGAAGAATAATGAAGTATTTGACAATTTTAAAGAGTTTAAGGCTCTTTTTGAGAGTCAAACAGAGAAAAGAATTAAGGTGTTGAGGACAGATAATGGTGGAGGGTTCTGCAGGAATGAATTTGAATAGTTATGTAAGAAGTGTGGTATAACAAGGCAGAAGAATACTCCATATACACCTCAACAAAATGGAGTTGTAGAAAGGATGAACATGACGTTGATGGAAAAGGAAAGGTGCATGCTTAATGGTTCTAGGTTAGGGAAAGAATTATGGGCAAAGGCAGTGGGTACTGCATGTTATCTAGTCAACAAATCACCCTCATCATCGTTGGATGACAAGACTTCACAAGAGGTATGGACTGGTAAGAAACCTTCTCTCACATGTCTCAAGGTATGTGATTGTGATGCATATGTTCATGTTTCAAAGGAAAACAAGAGTAAGATAGATAAGAAGGTTGAAAAGTGTATCTTTATTGGATATAAAGATGGTCTCAAAGTTTATAATCTTTGGAACCCAGAAGCTAAGAAGGTAGTGTATAGACAAGATGTGGTATTTAGAGAANCCCAATAATCCTTTTCTCAATGCTATAATTCCAATTGAGCTTGTGGTGAATATCAATTGCAAGATATTTGTATGAAGTCACTTCCTCCAAGTTGTTGTTGTCATATACAAAGGTATCATAAGGGATCTTATTGGATTTAATAATTTTGACCTTAGTCTTATCAGTATTAATAGTCATACCCATATTGGAGCAAAAATACTTAAGGATTCTTAGTTGGTTTTCAAGATCATGGGGACTCCCTTACCATAAGAATGATATCATGGACAAAAAGAAGAATATTGATGACTATACCAGTGAGAGTAGGGCCGACACAACCTGATTTTTCCAAGCATTCTTCTAACTTGTCAATGTATATGCCAAAAAGGGTAGGGGACAAGGGACAACCTTGTTTGACTCTGATATTGTAATTAATATTTTTTGACCAGCCTTTAGTGTTTTTAAACTTAGAAATAACTTTCTCAAACATTGTTATTACAGTGACCCTCAACTCAAGAGACACTTTAATCTCTTCCAATCTATTCCAAAGGTTTTTCATAAGAACCATGTCAAAACCTTTTCTAAAGTCAACAAAACAACAAAAAAGATTGGTTTTAGTATTGCAGAAATCCTTTGCAATGATCCTATAAGGTAACACAATGGTCCACTGTTGACTGATATCTACTAAACTTGGTCTGGACTTTATCTCTTTTACCATGACTTTCTAGCCAAAGGTTATTCTTATTTTCCAAAATAATTCCATAAAGCTTGGCTAAAATTAGGCTAATCATAATGGTCCTATAATTAGAGGGAATGTTTCTATCCCCATTTTTAAAAATAGGAACAATGAGGCTTTGCATCCAGGGTTTAGGGAATCCCTCCTTGACTGCTAAATTGAAGATCTTGTGTATGTGAGGGATAAGCACTGGCCCTTAGATTTTAAAATTTTCATCTTGGTAGCCTTCAGTACTATGTCTCATTTATAGATGACTTCTCGAGGAATACTTGGATATATTTTCTCAGGAAGAAATATGAAGTATTTGACAATTTTAAAGAGTTTAAGGCTCTTTTTGAGAGTCAAACAGAGAAAAGAATTAAGGTCTTGAGGACAGATAATGGTGGAGAGTTCTGCGGGAATGAATTTGAATAGTTATGTAAGAAGTGTGGTATAACAAGGAAAAAGAATACTCCATATAAACCTCAGCAGAATGGAGTTGCAGAAAGGATGAACATGACGTTGATGGAAAAGGAAAGGTGCATGCTCAATGGTTCTGGGTTAGGGAAAGAATTATGGGCAAGGCAGTGGGTATTGCATGTTATCTGGTCAACAAATCACCCTCATCATCGTTGGATGACAAGAATCCACAAGAGGTATGGATTGGTAGGAAACCTTCTCTCACATGTCTCAAGGTATTTGGTTGTGATGCATATGTTCATGTTCCAAAGGAAAACAAGAGTAAGCTAAATAAGAAGGTTGAAAAGTGTATCTTTATTGGATATAAAGATGGTCTCAAAGTTTATAATCTTTGGAACCCAGAAGCTAAGAAGGTAGTGTATAGACGAGATGTGGTATTTACAAAAATGAAGGATGTTGTTAAACTTGAAGTCCTACCAAGTAAGGAAGAACCAGAGAAAATAGAGTTTGATTTAAAGGATGATGAGTCAGACTCTATAGAAGAATAAGAATCAGAAGAAGAATATCCGCATACTCCAATATTGAGGAGATCAGTTCAAGAAAGAAGGGTATCAAAAAGGTATACTCCATATAATTTCCGTTCAAATTTCATTTTGTCTATTACTAATGATGATCATAGAACTGTCAAGGAGGAAGTAGATTTAGAGGATGGAAATCTCTCGAAAAGGGCCATGAACGAAGAAATGTCATCTTTGGATAAGAATGAGGCTTGGGATCTAGTGGAGTTGTTGATTGGAAGAAATCCCATTGGCATCAAATGGGTATTTAAAAAGAGGTTGAATGTAGAAGGAAAAGTGGAGAAATACAAAGCTTAGTTAGTAGCAAAGGGTTTTTCCAAGGTTGAGGGAATTGATTTTGGTGAGATTTTTTCTCCTATTTCCAAGTTAACATCTATAAGATTTATGTTATTTGTTGTTGTTGCATTTTATTTTGAAGTAGAACAGATGGATGTGAAGACACCATTCCTACATGGGGATCTAGAAGAAGAAATCTATATGAAGCAACCATAATGATTTGTTTTGAAGGGAAAGAAGGAGTTGGTATGTAAGATGAAAAGGTCCCTGTGTGGTTTAAAACAATCACCAAGGATGTGGTATCAAAATTTTGATACTTATATGGTGGGAATTGGCTTCATAAGAAGAAAAGAGGATCACTGTGTGTATTTTAAATTAATTGGTGATCATTTGATTTATTTGGTCTTGTATGTGGATGACATGTTGTTGATAGGAAATAACAAGGAGATTATCCAGGATGAGAAAATTCAGTTGTTCTCTAAATTTGAGATGCAGGATCTCGGTCCTTCAAATTTCATTTTGTGCATGGAAATTAAAAGAGATTGGAAAAAGAGGAAACTTTGGTTAAATCAAAGAAAATATGTCGAGACAATATTGCAGAGGTTTAATATGAAATAATGTAAATCAGTCAAGGTTCCTATTCACGTTGGTGTAAATTATCTACGGATCAGTGTCCCAAGACACAAGAAGAGGAGGAGGACATGTCTCATGTTACATATGTGAGTGTAGTTGGTAGTTTGATGTATACAATGGTTTTTCCTAGACCAAACATTGCACATGTAGTGAGAGTTTTGAGCAAGTATATGTCAAAACCAGAGAAGGATCATTGGACAATAGTAGAAATGGCTTTCAGGTATGTGTGTGGCACTGCTAGCTATGGATTGTGCTACCAAGGAAGACGAGGATTGGACAGAGTGTTGGATATACATGACTTTGTAGATGCAGACTGGGTTGGCAATCTAGATCGTAAGATATCTACTAGAGGGTATCTGTTTAACCTGTTTGGAGGAGAAATAAGTTGGATGAGTAAATCACAGGTTGCAGTGGCACTTTCAACTATAGACGTTGAATACATGGAATCCACCCATGAAAGTAAGGGAGCAGTATGCTTTGAACCCTAATTTGTTCAAAGTTAAGAAAACCTACATACTAAAATCAATCCAAACACTTACAAACTCAAATCAATTCAAGGAATGGTCTGGAAATACAAAATCTTCAAATGGGTGTTGGAACGAGAGAATTACCTGTACATGTAAATATCCTGGTCAGGCATTAGTCTGCGTTTGCACAGAAAACATTTTTGCAGGAAATAGCTTGTCTCTGAGAAACCCAAGTTGTTAGATGGCAACGGTAAACCCATTGCCGCACATTGCCCTTCTGCATTTTTTTCTAAAGCCATACCCTTAATGGAAGGGATATCCTCGGATGGTCTCTGCTTCACTATTGGGCCATCAATGTCAGAAGCCGAACCGAGAGATGGCATGCTTGCATTACGTTTCATTTTCCAAACACTTTTGTACCTTCACGCAAAATAGTTCCCTTCACTTCGACTTCGAAGCAAGAGAAAAAATTAGGGTTCAAATAAAAAGAAAGCAACGGCTTGGAGACTCAGCTTCACAAAGATTCATATATATTCATATTTAGACAAATTATGCGGTAAAGTGTTCTTATATATTTATTGTCTTTTCATTTCTATTTATTTTTATTTTTATTTTGAAAATTATGGTGAATGAGACATTGAGATGTAATAAAGTTGTTTTTAAATATGTAAAAAAAATAAATTATTTAAATTTATTAAAAAATGAAATTATGTTTTTTTAATTATAATTAAATTAATGTAAGATAATATGTTTAGAAATACATAAGTTTTGCTTAAATTGTTTATTAGCAGTGGTAAGTAGTAATATATAGAAAAAAAATAATGTTATGTTATAATAAATGTAATTATAAATAAATATATTAAATTTAAAATAAGTTAGGTATAGTGTATGAAAATGTTTTGGAATAAAAGGTTTTAAAAAATTTTAATTTAAAAAATTACAAAATTTTTGTGTTCTCTGGAAAAATGAATGAATATTTACTTGTAAAATTTGGGAAAAAGTCAGATTCATCATTAAAGTTATACATTTAAAGCTCAATTTAACAATTTAAAAGTGGTAAAAGGTATCAATGAGAAATTATCTCACAATTTTAACTATCTTTATTAATCCAAATGAATAGATCCGTGAAATTGTTCCATAAAAAAATATATATAAGCCTTGTATACATAGTCAATAGTCTATATGAATGAATATTACTTTCTTCTAATAAGGGTTGGTCTCGCATGGTCACATACAAAGTAACAAATGAAAAAATCTTAAAAGATTCAAATTTTTAAAATGTCTATCCTATTTTATTTTAAATCTATTCCTTCTATATAAAAAGTTTAATAGTTTAATGATTTTAATATATATATATTTTTTAAATGAAAAAATAAATATACAAAAATAAGTTTACATTAATAAAACTGTAAATGTAAATATAGTAATTAATATTGTAGAATTAAATTATAAAAAGAATTAAAAAATATTAAATTTATTCTAATATTAAAAATAATACTTTTAATTGCCCAAAGGGATTGGATTTAATGGTGGAAAGTGAGGAGTTTTTCACCATTGGGCAAGGTTCAATTCTCGTGAAAGCGGAGCCTTCAGGACAACTTGAGGTAGTGGTTAAACGTGTCGTTGCACCTAGAGATACTATATTAAATGGTATCGTGACCCATGCACACATAAGTGGATCAAAGCTCACCCCCATGTCCTTCAAATTTTAGCCCAAAGGAGTTGGATCCAATGGTGAAAAGCGAAGAGTTTTTCACCATTGGGAAAGGTTCAATTGCCGTGAGGGCTTAACCTGAAGCCATGGGGGAACTTTGAGGTAGTGGTTGAATGTGTGGTTTGTTGGGTATGTGTTATATTCTTTGCATGTGTGTGTGTGTGTGGGCGCGTCAGATTCGACAACTGCATCTGACGATCCCTCTAGTAGTGCTCTTTGTGTCGTGTGTGCCGGGCGCTTTCCTAGGGGGGTCTGAGGAGGGAGTAGGTATGCCCTCCCCTGGTTACGCGCAATGTTCAAGGCAGCGCCCCAAATTTATTTTTGGGCAGTTTTTGCTATTTTTAACAGATTTTGCTATTTTTAGTGGTTTTCTAAATTAATCTCGGATGAAGGGATTAGGGTTTTGGTATCTACGGAATACCTAAAAACATTGTATATATTGTATGGTGAATGGTTAAATTCGATATAATGAATATAAGAAAGGTTTTCCCGGTTGAGGGTTTCTAGAATAAAATCTCTGTGTACTCTGTGTATGAGTCATTGATTAAATTTTATTATACTTAAGAATCTATATGCATGCTTTACTTCACAGGTTTAAAACTTACATGTGGTATCAAAACTTGTTTTTGATTTCAGAGGGATGCCTTTTTTGTTGAGGGTTTGGCTCGGTCTTGATATATCAAGTTTATCTTGGATCTGTAATAAACATGGTTTTACGTGGAGCTTTTGCAGTGGTGATTCGAGTGCAGAAAGAGGTATGGAAATCTCTTCTAGAATCAAGATAGAGGATTTCAATGGTAAAAACTTTGAGCTATGGAAGTTGAAGATGGAGGACCTTCTTGTAGACAAAGAACAATGGATCGTTGTGGATCTTGGTGCACAGCCTACTGGTAAATCGTCTACTAGCACATGTGTTAGAAAAACAGGACCGTGGAGCAATAAAATAAAACAAATGTGAAACAAAACAAAAAAGATACACAATACAATAGAGACACGGATTTACGTGGTTCACCCATTGTGGGCTACGTCCACCAGAGAAATTACCAAGTCCTTCCTTTATTATTATCCAGCATATGAAGGGATACAACCTACAACAAACCCGCTGTAACTTCCTCTTCTTTCTCTCACAGTATCCTATCTCAGAATACAATATTCGCCATCAACCATAGCCATAATACATTTCCCTCCTAAAAGAGAGTTGCATTCTAGGGCAAAAAACCCTAACATAATCTCTATCGTTAGATCTGTGACCTTATAATGAACGGTCCAGATTTACAATGAAATTACAATATACATTTACAAGGCAATTTTTCCTTCGGGGGCCCACTTGCCCCAGACCCCACAGAGGGGGTACCCCCCCTTTGCACTCCCCCACGTGGAAGAGTGTACATACTTCTAGGGTGTAAATACTTCATGGGGTATAAACACGGCCGAATGTAAAAGACCTCTGAATCAGGAAGATAATCAGGCTCCACAACCAACAACACGGGCTACTGGTACACAACCTACTAGTACACAATTTATCAGTACACCACCTACTGGTATGTCGAAGGAAGATTGGGAGAATTTGGACAGAAGAGCAAGGAGTACTATTCGACTTTGACTGGAAGATTCAGTGTTGTTGAATGTCTCAGGAGAATCTACAGCCAAGGAACTATGGGATAAGTTGGGGAATTTGTATCAATCAAAGTCCCTGGTAAACAAGTTGTTTCTTCGAAAGAAGCTGTATCATCTTAGCATGGAAGATGGAGATTCTGTGACAGAACATGTAAATGCCTTTAATACTCTCATAAGTCAACTTGTCTCTGTTAATATTATGATTGCAGAATAAGATAAGTGTATTACTTTGTTATGTTCTTTGCCAGACTCTTGGAATAATCTGGTTGTAGCAATAGGTAGTACCACTCAACCTACATTGAAGTATGAGGATGTAGTTGCATCCTTGTTATCTAAAGAGATGAGGTGGAAAAGCATGGATGGTCATAGCACAGATACTTTATTTGTAAGAGGTCATACCCAAGACAAGAATCATGGTAAGTCTTCGGGGGGAGATCTAAATCTACATGTAGATCTAAGTCTCCAGGAAAATCTTTGAGAAAATGTTGAAAGTGTGATAAAACATGACATTATAAGAAAGATTGCAAGTCTAAGAAGGTTGAAAAACCAAAGGGATCTGATAGTACCTCTTCCATAGAGATGAAAACCTCCACTGAAGAAGGAGGTGATGTTTACCTGGCATCTACAGGTACACATGCAGACCATGATGTATGGTTGATCAACTCAAGTGTGTCATACCACATGACTCCTCACAGGGAGTGGTTCTCTGAATATGAAAAATATGATGGTGGTGATGTATTCATAGGATATGACTCGACAACAAAATTCATGGGACGTGGAAGGGTTAAGTTGTTGCTAAAAGATGGAAGGATTAGAACACTCCTTGGGTTTCTTCACATTCCAAAACTGGCCAGGAGCCTGATATCTGTAAGCAAGTTGGATGATGCAGGAGTGGATACTGTATTTGGAAAGGGCACTTGCAAGATGGTACAAGGAGCAATGGTTTTGATGAGGGGATTTCGGTGTGGAACTCTGTACAAGTTGTTGGGAAGCACTTATACTAATGGGTGTAACAGTTTTGTTTTCCCTGAGCAGATGAAGGAGACAAAACCAATATTGTCCTAGAAAAGAAGACCATGCTATGGCATCAAAGACTGGGGCATATTGGAGAAAAGGACCTTCGAACACTACACAGTAAAGGTATGGTTGAAGGTATGTCTAATTGCACTATGAATTTAGATTTCTATGAACATTTCATATGTGGTAAACAAAATCGAGTAATATTCCCATCTGGTACTACAAGAGCAAAGGGGATCTTAGAGTTGATACACAGTGATGTGTTTGGACTTGTTCTTGTTCCATCCCTAGGTAAATCTGTGTATTATGTTTCATTCATAGATGAATTTTCAAGGAACACATGGATTTATTTTCTTAGAAAGAAATCTGAGGTATTTGACAAATTTAAAGAGTTTAAGGCTGGGGTAGAACATCAGATAGAGAAGAAAATAAAGGTATTGAGAATAGATAATGGTGGGGAATTTTGAGTAAATGAATTCGAAGAATTCTGTAAGAAGTGTGGTATAGCAAGGTAGAAGACTACTCCATACACTCCTTAGTAGAATGGACTTGCAGAAAGGATGAACAAGACACTGATGGAAAACGCAAGGAGGATTCTCAACGGTGTCAGGTTAGGACAAGAATTCTTGGCAGAGGTAGTGGGTATAACATGTTACCTAGTCAATCGATCACCTTCATCAGCATTGGATGATGAAACTCCACACAAGGTATTGTCTAGAAAGAAACCCTCTCTTCAGTATCTTAGAGTGTTTGGTTGTGATTCTTATGTACATGTTCCAAAGAAAAATAGGAGTAA
>JASDQU010012706.1:36999-56119 GCA_032191745.1 Picea mariana | reverse complement strand
TTCCTTTTCAAGTAGAGGTTCATCATAAATACCATCATTAATGTCCCCATTATCATCATCTAGATGACCGAATAAGTCTTGGATCATTTTATTTGTCCCATCATCTTGAACTATGTTTGTATTGTAATGTACTTCCATGGGATCATTAACTTGATCTTAATTATCTGGTTCATGTTCCCCACCTTGTACAACCTCATTTATGCTACTAATTGGTTCTTTATGCAGAAAGTTAGGGGGAAAATCTAACTTTATAATTACAAACAATCATGAAAAATTAGTGCATGTATAAAATGGTATAAAAGTTTGAGAATACAATCAATATTAAAATAGATATTGAATATATATATAGATAATTACCATGGGATGGAATTCATTTGATCCCCCATCCATGTGCCTATATTTTATACAATTTTTTTTAGATGTTTCTATTAAAACTCTTTCGAGACATCTAGTACAACAATTTTTGCAAGGGAAATAAAATTTACTATCACCCTTTTCACCCTCTTTAATTTTTCCCACCTCCAATGTTTTCTTACATTATTCCCCATAGACAGATACTGATAATTATATTATAAAATTGAGTGGTGTATAATAGGATATATGTTATATTCTTATATTATAACATATAAAAAAGAAACCTATTTTTTGATCCCCAATAAGACCTTATACCATTTTTGAACTGTCGTTGTTATATCAAACTTGCCACAACATCCGTAAAATGAAACATATTTACATATTTTATAACTTCGCAATTCCGACAATAGTTGACCAAGTTAGTGTTGATTTTTTCAAATAGTGAGTGACCGTTAGGGGGCAGGAACCTAGTGTCCACACCGTCCCAAGTGCAACAGAAACAAATTCACAATTTTGACGATTGTTCACCAAGTCAATGCTATCTTTGTCAAATAGTGGGCGGCCATTTGGGGGGGACAACCTAATTTGCACACTGTCGCAAGTGTGACACAAATTTGATGTTGTCGCAAGAGAGACATATTATTAACATCGTCTCTCTTGTGATGATTTGAAATGTACATCGCAAGTACGAAAATATCAGAAAGTATAGAGAAAAAAAATATATCCTCTATTTTTTTATAGTATGGCCAATTTTGTCCATAACGTCGCAATTAGATCATCGCAAATTTTCCAATGTGTACTAGTGAGTTTTGAACACTAAAAATTCTTACTTTTTACATAAATAAATCATTTTTCATTTCTTTCCATGATTTTTTAATTTTACTTCATTCACCATTTATTTCACAAGCAAGTATGTAGGGTTTTAACATTGTAATTTATTCATCATTTTTTTTCACCTATCATATCAGTTTTTAGGTGCATGGGATGTTATCATTTCAATGTAGAATTCATAAAGAAACATATCAAGGAACTTGGTCTACAATTTCCAGTCATACAAAAGGAGAATGTTGTCCCCACCAAATATTATCTTAGTACCATATTTCATCCTATCACTAATATGCAAGCTACTTTAGGTTGGAAGGCCAAAATTGGGAAAAATAGAGGGAAAAGGTGAGATTTCACACCCCTTAGACTGAAAGAGCTAGATTATGCTAGAGCACCTTAAGAGATCAGTAGAAAAATTATGCTCAAGGGCCCTAATGGGAATATTTAATGGCCTGGCAAGTTATGAAGAGCTAGAACAAGGGAAATTGCACTTTTAATTGATTTAGGTCATTTTCAAACAAATGTTATATCATGGGACCAAATCCTAGGATTCAAGAACTAGCAAAGGTGCGGGGACTGATAACACAAAAAGGAAATATCTATGGTGGGTGATCAATGAGTCATTGTAATTTCATGTGAGAGATAACAAGAATAATGGGTACGATGACAGTTTGAGGAGACACACATAACAAATTGAATGGTTTCACTTGAAAAGAGGATGGAAAGAGAAACCACCACCGTTGGGTTGTGAAAATGGTATTCAAGTTTTACCCAACCACCTATCCTCCTATTACAATGAAAACACATGTTAACCCATTCAACAATCTACCATGGATTCTCAGAAGTATTAGGAACAACATGGCATGCAAACATGTTACTCGTCAAAGCTAGTCTRAGATCACWAGTTGTATATAAGGGTCCCATTATRAAATCCCATTGGCATATTGAGMACAATGAMACATAAGCTGATACAAGAGACACATAATCACTATCATGGACCAATATGATTCTTCCACGTGTCAATTGGACCATGATGAAGTGAGTCAAAATTTCATGCCTCTCCCCAAACATTCAAAATAATGGAGTCATGGGAAAGGTGACGTGTATTCATAAAGGGAATGAGAAAGGATATTTCATATGAGTGTAGGATATGCGACATCATTCCAAATCATTTGATAGAAAAGATAATATAAAACATGACATTTGGCCTCATGCTCGGTATCCTCGCCAATCATTATAGCATTACTTGCAGTCAATAAAGGACGAGGATCATTTCCTCCACATGAACACCCATGCAAGCCACATATCTCATAATATCATTCCAAGTGTAGTGAATCAATTCACTTTATTATATTTATTAACAAGCACACATTGTTCCCTTCGAAGAGAAATCCTAAGGAACAAAAGGAACCAATATCAATGTAGTTTATGTTCTAAAGGTGAGTTACTCATATCCTAGGTTTCATAAAAGATAAACCACCTACTAAGTGTCTACTCTCAACATAATATTGTCATCCATTGTGGCTACAAATGTCTAGAGAGTGTGTTCTACATTTTGTGAAGGAAAGAATGTCCTTCTCTAGTATTATTGACCTAAATTTAAGAGTAGAGGGACATATGAGAGTCTACCCTAATGTGTAGTTGTATCAATTGACCAATGCTTACTGAATCTTGAGTCAAAATATTAAAAAACCTTTTCAGTGGTGTTCTACATTGAGGAGTAGTGGTGGTTGAGAGGAAATGACTAAACATTCTTCTAGCCAACTGAGAACATAAAATATTCAAAGGTTGAATGTGTCCAACATAGAATTCAAGGGTCCAATTGAATCATTTAGAATAATCCAAAAATAATCTCAATTGGACAAAGAGAAAAGACCTCACAACAACATCAATATATTAATTTTAGTGTTAAAAACAATTTTACTAGGTAAAATCAGTTGGAAAACTAGAGGTAGTATCAAGAAACACACAAGTTCTATCCATATTCAAGAAGAAGTATTGTATTAAATGAATGTTTTTCTCACAAAAAAAGACTCCTATAAATAAAAATAAGGCATTCATTTTTAGGGTTGGAATTTTGGGGAATTTAGGATTATGTTAAAACCAAATTTGTTGAACACAATCCTCAGACACAGACAGATAATAAAGGTAGAAGGCTTCAAGAAATTCATCCCTTGCATTATTTTTTAGTCTCTAATTCTTCCTTTTGTGTATGTTTTCTTATAAAACCCACCCCTCTCATTTGGCTTCTTGTATCAGATCCCCATTAATAAATGCTTAAGAAACAAGTTATTCAACATATTTAGTGTTACTATGTGGTGTATATCTTTGGCATAAAAGTTAGTTCCTCTTAAAAAATGACCATTTATTTTCATTTATTCATATGTTTGAATGATATGAAAAGGGTACCTCCATGTATTTGAATATATAAACATGTATAACTATTTGCAACATGTTTAAGTAATCTTTATGCATGCGTTAGAACTAGTGAATTATTAATTGCTCAACATATTATTTTCTTTCCATAATCTATAATATTCATTCTCTATAGTTCCTTATATGCTTATCTTGTTTTTTTTCTAATTCACCACTTTACTCAATTTTAAATATAAATTTTTTGAAACACTTGTGGACATATGCCTTTTGGAGCTAAGATTTTTTAATATCTGAGTTGATAATGTTTGAGAGATGAGAGTTTTGAAAGAGAGGGAGAAAAACTTACTTTATTTTTCATAATTTCTCTTATTGCAAACATGTATTTAAGTTTCACCTTCAATCTTAACCCCTGGGGTCCCTCAACATCATTCCATTGACAACCTAGAACACATGAAGGGATAATACCTATCAAAAATTCATACTGAGATGCTAACCATCTTATTAGAAGCCATGATTAATTGTGTAAGCCACTAGTAAAAGACTTTGGAAACTGTTTCTTGGAATTTGAGATTCATAGGATGTTGGAGTGTTGTGAATAGGGGGAAATGAATGAGGGGGAACCTTTAGGGTCTACTTCAAGTCCCGGTGATTGCTTCTATAGTACCATACCCAAAAAAATGATGGCCCAACTATAATGGAATTATATTCCCCAATCCTAAGCATGAAGGAACTCAATAATGAACTCATTTATAAAGTATTAGGCCCAAGCCATTTAAATTCCCTAAACAAAGTGTTATACTATGAGGACCACTCCTAGAGTGCATTCCTCTTTCCAACATTTGTAGATGAGATTGCATGCAAATAGATTTGTTTTAAATAGGAAAACTAGATTATTAATTTTTGGGATTACAACTACTCCCTTTCCTTTGCATGTGATAAATCTAGAAGAGAGCTCCTCCTAAGCTACATCCTTTAGTTTGATATAATACATAGGATATTTTCCAGAAGTGGGAAGATTGGAAATCTTGTACATAATATTATGATCAATAATATAGGGTCGGTCTAACAATAGGTACCCCCCATGCAATCTTGTGAGGAGGAAATGAATGTAGGCCTAGACAACTGGGGCACAATCTAAGTGGGGACATTTCATCAATGTGAAAATGTCATATTTCCTTAAAGGATTCTCCCATTATTGATTCATTCATCACTTTTTACCATCTTATTTTTGGATGACCTTTGTGTACCTAATAAGCTACATTAAAGGAAATGATTATGGTCCCTGACGTTATACTTGACACATTTTAGCAAAGAAACCTTCTCAAATGTCGACCCTTCAAACTATACACTACATGGAAATGTAGGATCATGAATGGAATGTTCCTTCATGGCCTTAGACTTGGGTCATTCTTGTGGTTTTATTTAGAATGCCATGTTCATGACCAATTATGAATTCAATGGGAAAAGAGGATTTGGCCGCTAAATAGTTATCTTTGTTATGGATGTTTATTTTCCAACACCTTGTTAAGATAATAATGAAAGAGTTCTATTAGAATTAAAGGAATAAGTAATGATACATGATGCTCCACTCATCCTCAATATAATGAAGCTATAATGACCCTCCATTCCATGAATGTGGAGTTACTGGCCATTCCTTTCCTTGAGTTGGTCAGTACCATCTTTCATCAAACTGTTGAAAACATCTTGTTGGGAAATGATTAGTTGTTTTCATCCCAATTTCGATATTTCCAATAGCCATTGATATTAAATACATCTTTACGATAAATAGAGAAAATCATCCTCTTGTCAGAAAGATTAATTCCTTTATTTTCCAAAAATAGAATGAATTTGATGTGGTGTAGTTGACATTCATATCGACAGTTATTATTACAAATATTTTTTGTCTCTGAATATTCTGAAATTACGATGATTTAGATGATGTTGTACATATACTAGCATTATTATCCACGTGCACCAAACATCCTTCCTGCACACCCTTGCAATAGTGCACCCTATATTATTTGTCCATGACAACTCTTGGAATTTCCCAATGTTTCCTCATACACGCCCAACTAGTTAGTTTCTTCCATGCAAGTAATGGGATAGAATCAACCAATTTTGGTAGTATCCACTCACTAACCATTTTGTTCATGTTTATTCCCAACTCATTTATTTTCTCAATGCGGTTGGGGGAGAGAAAAGAAATGAAATTTCCTTCAATTACGCTAGATCGAGTAGTTGTTTCCATCATTCATGCACACAGATTCCTTCTCTTCCTGGTAGAGAACCGGGGGATGGAGGGTACTGAGTTCTTTCTCAATCGTGCATAATAGAAATGTTATAACACAATTTTTAGGTTGGTAAAATCCCAACCCAACAAAAAAATCAAGTGCTATAACTATCATACACTACACCCAATGTCACCTTGATGTAGGTCCCACACTTTGGGGGTGGATAAGGTCACTCCTGAGAGGATATCCCTGTGACCCTAGGGGAATGGAAAGAACAAAGGAAATGGTAATGGAGAGGCACCTAGATGTCATTATAGTAATTGGAAAAGAGGAAAATTGTTATGCCTTGCTGACCAAGTAATGTTTCCCCAAAGGATGTGTTTTTTTTCCCGATGATCGTAGCTACCAGAGACACAAGAAAAATACAAATGAAAATAAATATATCAAGTCTATAAAAGATTTAATATTGATTTACCTATTTTTTAGTAGTTATATCAGCAATAGATTATATCCAAATCAGCAAGTAAAAGGTCTAGACTAGTTAGGAATGTTAGCAATAAAACTAGTAACCAATGTGGACCAAAAATAACAGTTCAGTACTGAATAAATATGGTTGTCATAAAAGAAAATTTATGTAGCAGTATATCAGTCATATGGCTGTAATATTCAATTAAGTACAACAGAAAATATGACCATCAAAAAATTCCAAAATCTATCCCAAAATATGCACCTAAGTTAGTAGGTTAAACTAGCAAATTTAGAGCATTAGTCTAGGGTTAGATTAGGAGTTATGAGTGAGTTATCAGCTAGGGTTATGTAGCCCTAATGACTGTAGGTTAGTTTTAATATATCAACAAGAAAATTTGGGTGAAATGTGATTCCCTAAGGGATGAATAATCCCTAAGGAATCAAGATCACTATCCCAAAGAGACAACTTGAAAATTCGACGTTTACCAAGGAAACACTTTATTTCTCCAATGCAATAACTAAATGAATAGTGACTTAAACCAAGGTTTAATGGAGTCAAGCAAAGAAATATCTAGAGTTGCTACCTCCCTGGGGATTAAATCCTCTTACTTCCCAAGAAAAGTATCTCTAGCTAGGGTTTAAGATACGAGGGTGTATGCATTTATACTTATCTTAGCAAACCCTTGTTAAACCAATAGCATGTAACCATAAAATGGTGGAGAATATGGTTGGAGTGTATTCACTTATACTACCCACCATTATCTAGCAAAATAAACTTGGCTTGAACAATAATGATATCACAATGTGAAAAATATTACCAATTCAAGGAAAAAGTTAAGACAAACCACCATAAAAGCTAGAAAAAGCCTTCAAAGGCTAGCATATCACTTCCATCAAACAAATATCTAAGAAATAGCCATAAAAAATATATAAGAGGAAAAATACTCCAAGTGTAGTGAAAATGTCAGTCTAAGAACCTCTCTCAAGAGGGATCGTTATGTTAAAATGAGATTTTATGATCTCGTATTTATACAAAATGTCACCAAGGTGACTTGTCTACATATGTAGGGGTAAACCACAATACTAGGGGTCAAAAACCCTAATATTTACCCCTTAACAAAGTAATATTAAACAATTCATTAAAAATTCACTTTTTCACATAATAAAAACCTTAATTCATATGGATGTCACCCCTTTAGGGGACGTTTTGTCATAAAGAGGAGGTCGTTGGTGATGCAGGAGAGTAGAGAGGATTCTGAAATCCATATATCAAGAAATAAGACCATTTCCTCGATGATTCCTTCGAAATGTCCATGTGCCATTTCATGTTACCTCACCACCATGCCCTAACCCACTTAGTTGATGTCATGCAAAAAAAAGGAGATGTTTTACCCCGCCTGGGAAAATCATTTCACATGTGAGGGCTGGGCTAGGTATTCCACATCATATTCTAGGCCTCCAAAACTTTATATTTCTCATCTAACATGCGAGACCTTGGCATCCACTTGTGGGCTTTAGGCCCCATAGAATCCCAATCTAGGCTTGTTATTCCAAAACTATCCACCAACTAGGTCCTGCAATGACAAATAAGCATGCCTTCCAAGGATCTCAAGTCATAAAATCATGATAAGTGAATCCAATCAATAAATGAGCCACCTAAGAATGTGCATCAAGGATCACTACATCAAATAGTTAATTTCTCAAAGACATTATGCGACTTGTCAATGTTGAATATGGGAGGGTTTATGAGGTGTCCTATTGGGTAGTTATTTCCATAATTCAAGGAAAGTTTCTAAGAGATCCCTCTCTTAGCCATGCAAAGTGGGTGAGGTGGTTGGGGTCAAGACTCAATGGGCATAGGGCTCATGAAATACATGAGGTCGTAGTGTCTCATTCATGGGGGCCTTTGTAGAGGGTCTGTGGTACCTTCATCCACAATTCACCTTTTCCAATCCCATGATTTTCCGTTCTTTCATTCTTTCATAATTTTGAGGAAATGTTGAAGGCCACTACCCTGGCATGGTATCAAGATAATGGAAATGTCACTGAAAAATACCTGGTGGAAATGAATAGGTTGGCTCATGATGTGACTCCATCTCTCTCATCCATGCAATTGAGAGCTATTACAATGGTTTTGTGGATAGATGATGGTAATTTCATAACACTAGATATTCATGGATTTGATAGGTCAGTTCATGATGAGACCTCCTATCCTTCAACTAACATTTTAAGTATTTTAAATCATATTTCATTGTGGCTCCCTCTTTACTCAAAGATATTTGTTCCATTACTTTATTGGGTGATACCTAGGAGAAGCATCTAGAAGGTTCATGCATAGTATTTTATCTTTAAAAAAACATCAATCCCTTTGGGCCTTCACCCCCTTCTTCCCATAGAATAAGGTACAACCCCTTCTTGGGTTAATACACGCTAAAATACCAATACATAAGTAAATTGGGAGAAATAGTGATGAAAACTGACAAGTATGGTCAAGAATGGTACGATGTCTCTTCAAGGGAGTTCCTAGTAGCAAACCCATACCCAAGGAATACAACTTACTAGGGAACAATGTAAACCACCAATGTGAAGCAGGGAAAAAGGCATAATGTCCTAGCATATATCATGAAATCTAGAGAAATCTAAGGTACAACATACTCAAATGGATTAAATATTGAAATCATGCTTAAAATGATGCTAAATTATACCTCATGGAGCAAGGCCCACTTCCTCCCAAAAGCTAGCTATTGTGGTGGATTCCATCTGGAAATCGACAACCATCTGTGGTGACGAGGAGGGTCTCCATCTATGAAAAATTGTACTACTTTTCATGTAGTTTCTCGACACTCCATATGTGAAACCTAAGGGCCACGAGACATAGTATCCTTAGTTATCCACAAAACAAGGATAACAAGGCCTTCATATAATGGCTGCACACTGTACACTGCTACTTAGCTATCCATCATATTTCAAAAGAGCACTTTTATTGATGGATATCTACATCTGGTTTGAATATTTCCCTCATAGTCTCTTCCATTACTTCTCATTCATGTTGAATTTCTCGATGGCTTACCACAATTTCACATGTATTTCTATGAGCACTGGATCAAGAGCGCAAAGATGATGGTGTTTAGAGATGTGTTGCATACATAAAATAAGAACATCCATAGTATATGACCCATCGAACCATTAGGATCCAAATTCTTCCTCACGCACTTTAGTTGTGATACATGCACACATCCTTGTTGAGACTTTGTAAAGCTTATTTTACTTCCCTTCCATGGAATCCTATGAATCAATATCATAGGAATTCATGTTTCTCTATCTTAGTTCTCCATCCAAAATGGGATTGATATAATACTCCCTACATCCTGTGATCTTACGAATGTTCTCAATAATAGGGTTTCATGCATCCTCATCCAACGACCAATTATACATGTCCCCATCATTAGGATCTATAGGTGTGATCACATATAGTGTGTCCATCTCAAATGAAATATGCATCTTCTTCTAATTCAACATTGCATTTTTGTCAAAGGCCCAATAAAATCTCAATTAATGTAGGGTAAGGATGAGAATCATCCATAATATTAATTACCTCAACGTCAACCTTCATCTTCACCCCTTCTATTTGCACTTGAACTTGCTCCAACCATACTATGGGATAAATATCGTATTGATTTTCTAACCATAGCTTGATGGGTGGCTAGAATTTTTTTGTTTACCCATCAATTCCCATCACTTAGTTGGAAGGATGTTCACATTGGAACCTGTATCAAACATGACCTCATCCATTACATAAGTCCCATGTTCATATTTCATATTGAAATCTCTACTTATTCACTTCTTCTTACTGAATTGTCACATATCCCTTTATAGTAAGGAGGATGATATAGATTTGTTTGTCCTTTGATCCCACATGGAGGTTTCTAACATTTTCATTAACTTTCTTGTAGCAGCATGATCATTTATAAATATCAAACAACAATGTAAGAAGTGAAACTCAATTCACGCAGTGCTTCTTCACATGTTGTGTGCTTCAACAACTCATGCACCTATTCCTCATTCAAATGTTGTTGAGTGTGTCACATCACATCACACATATGACCTTCCTGCAATGAATTTTGCATCATGTGCTATAATTGTTCATAGGCACAAAAATATTCTAGTGACCTCTATGTCATGTGTTGAACTTCTTCACAAATCAGGTCCTCTTCAAGTGACCTTTGTGTTGCATGATACATCTCCTCTTTTTCTCTTTCTTCTTTGATGTCTCTCTGTGGGTCACACAAAAACGACTTCTACATAGAAATATAAAACTTAGTAGGGGGATGAACCACCTTCCTTAAATTTCCCTCTATCCTTTGACGTAATATTTCACCCTACTCAAATTCCATTCATGTCTTTTCTCCTCTGTGTTTTATCACTCGGACATCAAATTCCCCATCCTTCTTATTTTTTCAGAGATTTGCATGCACCATGTTTCAATGTGGATTCTTCTCTTCCCAATTTTTTACAAAGCTAGGAAAATCATTTGTAATGTGATCTTGGCTATGAAAATATCCATAGAAAGCACATGGTTTGGTACAAAACCTTGAAAAATGACCTATCTCTCCAAAATTTAAACAAGTGGGGGTTCTACCTCCCCTACCTCCATATCCTCTTATACGTCCACAGTCATATCTTCCTTGGGGACCTCCTTGATATCCACCTCTCTCAACATTGTCGCAATTACCAACCTTTTGTTTCTCTTATACCTGGAACACATTGCAGGTGTGATCCTCCATCAGCCAAAGTGACTGACATTTTTTTATGCCATGTTCCATGGGCTTACAAAATTTATAGAATGGAGTATGATATGTGTTCTAATATTTCTGAAATGTTGGGCAACGGAGTGGTACATGGTCCCATTTCCTGCAAATTTCACACCATTGCATCTAAGGCCCAGCTGGAAATGAACTCAACGCACCTGTCACCACACAGTTTCCATGTACAAGACATGCATATCTACAATGATCCTTGGACTGACATGTGGTACATCATACATGCTCACGCATAAATTTTTCTTTTTCCATAGCTTGCAACTACACCATTATTTTGTCTAGTTGTGATTGCACTTGCATCAATCATGGTGATGTCTTTCCTCCTCCTAGTGTATCTTGCAAGCACCTTGCAGTTTATACTGCTTTTACCCACATTGTCACCTTTTGTTGGGTGAGAAAGAATTTAATATGGGGAATCAAACCCACAATGAACCATTCGCTATCATTGTTGCACATCCCATATATCGAATGTCATCCTATCCATCAAAACCTTCAACCATTGGTCATAATCCCACACATTTTCTCCTTGTTTCTACTTAATATCTTTGATACTTGTAATGCAATGATATTTTTACTTAGGTTTTTGAAATTCCTTAAGAAAATATCTCTTGATATACCTTATGGACCTCACCTATGCTACTTGCATAGTGGCCTTGTATTTCATGCACCACATTAAGGATTTGTCCCTTAATGTGGTTTCCATGTGCATAATATTCATTGCCTCATTTTTTTTCCTCTTCAAAAAACATATCACCTCATAGCTGAGCCAATGTTTTTATAGATCATATATACCAATTTTTTGGAACATAGGTAACCTCAGGGTACTATCTTGATTCATCATCCTCAATCCCAAACTCTATCCTCCTAATTGACTACAGGGTATTGGAGATCTCAATACTAATTATCTTACCTGTGAAGTAGTGTTGACTTCATATTATTTTTCACTTGCCACTTCTCTTCATTATTGTCCTACTCTTTCTCCTACTTTAATCACCCTAAGTAGGGTAATCCTCTCACAGATCATGCAAATATGGAACAAGAGTTTGTAATTTTCTATAAATATCTCCTTTTCAAACCCTCTCTTGAAATAAAACCTATGATATAATAAATTACTCACCATATCCAAAAAATTGTTTCTCAGGAGAAGAATGAGTCCCTGATATGTCCATTTTCCCCTAAGGATGTGTAAGATGTCGTCATGGAAATGACTAAAGGAAAATCTTTGGGCCAATATGGCTTCACTAGTCCTTTTGGTTAACCATCAAACTTGACATATAGGTAGTGGTTGAGGACTACCACCATTTTTCTAATATCCTCCTGACACTAAATTCCACTTTCTTACTCCTGATTCCTAAAGAATAAAAAGTGGATGATCCGACTAAATTCATCCCTATTTCTCTTTGCAATGTTTTCTATAAAATCATCACCAAATTCATCTCCAACCATCTAAATCCAATCCTCCCTTGTCTTACCTGCCACAAGAAATCTAGATAGCTCCAAGGACAATATATTTTGGACAATATCATTCTCACTCATGAAATGATCCACTCTCTGAAATCCACCAAATCCCTAGGTATGATTATCAATCTTGACATTTCCAAGGACTTCAATAAACTCAACCAAAAATACATCCACCACATCCTTCAAGATTTTGGATTCTCTCCTCTCTAGATCAAATCGATAATGATCCTTTCCTCATATTTCATTTTCATCTTGGTGAATGCCACCCCCTCATATACATTTTCCCTTTCACATGTCATTTAGAAGGGAGACCCTCTTTCTCCATTCCTTTTAATTCTAATGGTAGAAATTTTGGGATGATCCTTCAAATTATAAATGGTAAACGATTAAATCAAAGGTATTAGATTATTTTGGGATGATCTCCCCATATCTCACCATCAATTTTTTGATGACACTATTCTCATGGGTCATCCTAATGTTCAATAATCCAAAGAACTAAATAAATTCCTCTATAATTTTATGGATGCCTCAACTACATCCATTAATCATGGTAAATCTCAATTATTTTTCTTTAACATTTCCTCTGCAATACATGTCCACATCTCTAGTATTCTTGGATTTAAATGGAGCTCCCTTTTGTCCAAATATCTAGGTGCACCTCTGGTTGAAAATGGACTCTGAAATTCCTCATGCAAATATCTTCTCTCTAGAATGGATTGAAAACTTACCAATTTTTCATTAAAATCACTAAAATCCCATAGGTTCCTTATTTTACTCAGATTAGTCCTACAAGTGATCCTCTTTATCTATTTCCTTCCCTTGTGACCACTAAATTCATTTCTATTTGTTTGTAACCTCCAAAGAAATTTTCTATGGGGTGGTGTGTGCAAGGAGAGAAAATGGGCTCTTATAGTTTAGGACAATATGTGTCAACCGAAGTTGTCAAGAGGCCTTGGACTTCAAGATCCTGAAATACTCATCTTAGTTATTTGTTCCAATACTTGGTGGAAATGACACAAAAGTAAAGGTGACCCTTGAAGTCAACTTTGGCACAAGAAACATTGCACCAACATGGAACCAAATGATCTTATATGACTCGATGGACACATCTTTGGGCTCTATTATCCCTTGTTTTTTAGGGATGACTAATGAGATCTTGTCTCGAGGCCCTCATGTTGTAGACATGAAGTATCGAGAGACAAATTGACCAGTGATGTCCATTTGCACAGGTGGAGACCTGCTTCACCACCACACTTCTGGATCAATCACCATGGAATTCACCACATGATCTTTCTTCATGAGGTACAAGTCATGTATTTTTTTAAGTATCACTTTAATACTTGAGGCATTTGAACATGTTGTATTGAAGCTATTTTTTATTATAAAAATACTACTTAGACATTATGCTTCTAACCATGTTTTACCTTGGTGAGTTTCATTGATTTCCTACTAAGTAGCTAATGTTTGGTGAAAGGGTGTGACTAAGGGTCTCTTGAGGGGTCATCGTACCATTCACGAACATACTTACTACTTTTTGTCTCTTTTTCCCCTACCACATCACCCTCTTCTAGATTTTCTGGCCTTATTGACCCAAGAATGGAATGTACCTCATTTCATGGGAAGAAGGGGCTGAATACATAGAGCGATTGTAGCTGCTAAAAGTTAAAATCCAAAATCATAACCTTCCATATGTTGACCCAAATTGTTTCTCTTGAATTGAAGACCTAAAAAAAAATTCACATAAAAAAATGGCTCACTTGTTGAAAGACTTACACAGGTGCATTATAAGATTTAAGTTACCCATATGGAACTATGTGTACCTATAGATTCAAGTAGAATTGTGGTTCTTCCTTCAAGATTAATTTTACCTATTAGGAGCATCCAAATATTTGGACCTTATCTAATTAATGGAAATAAATGGGCTTGAAAAAAGGATGCATTGAAAATGAAGGTGCAACACAACCTCTACAAAGGCACCCATATATTAGATAATATTAGCCTTTGTGTGTCATGAAATACATTAAACTATGAATTATCATCCTAATCCATCTCATATCCACTATATGACCTTAAAGGGGTTACCCTTTGAAGCATCCCCTACCTGAGGGTTTTGGCTCACCCGGTAGGGTTTTTATGACCACCCTCCTATACCTAACCTTGGTCAATTTCATAGGGTCTTTGAGTACTTGTTTAATTTAGTGAGGTATTATTGATGCACATTTTTAGGTGGCTCATGTATTAGACACGATTTTACTTGGTATGATACATTTGAATTGAGACCCTTGGAGGGCATATTCATTCAGAACCAATAGGACCTTTCATTGTGGATAGTTTCGAAAGAACAAGCCTAGCTTAGGTTTCCTTGGGGCATGAAGACCAAATGTTGTATGCATTGGCCCATTATTTAGATAATGGAGGTATCCTTTATATCAAAATGAAGACACCATGGAGAACCTCATCTGGCCCCTACAAGCCCAACGTCACTTTAAAGGCCTTGAGATCACCCTAGGGCTAGGGTTTTGGTGGTGATGATGGACACTTGTAACATTTTGATGGGAAGAGACATTGCAGTGAGGAGGATACCCTTCTCTTGAGAAAATATTTCCTTTGGAGAAAAATATCTATCTCCTTCAACCTCAATGAGTTTATAAAGTGTCAAATTGTTACCTAAATGAAGGTTGACATCACCCGTTAGGGTTTCTTATGTGCATTTTAAAAGTTAAATTTAATGTTACTTTGTAAAGGGGAAAAATAAAGGGAGAATCGACCCCTTATTTTGTGGTTTACCCTAATTTATGTGTAAACTCACTTTTTAGGACTCTTGTATAAATAAGGATCATTCACATTTCATTATAACATAGCTCTCCCATTGTGACAAGGATACTTGGCTGAAATTTGTTCCCTCTTTAGGAAATTTGGATATCTCTGTCTTCTGTAAATATCTTTTGGTGATTTCTCTTGGTATATTGTGGAGCTATGGTGATAAACAACTCCTGGAGGCTTCTTCTCTTTCTTATTGGCGTCAACCTCCCCTGTTTTCCTTCAAGGCTATCTCAACCTCCTGATCTAGGATCGTTCGATATCTGAGTCAAAGAAACTCCTTATATTTCTCTTGGAACCAAAAACCTCTATCACAAGACCTTATTTTCTTGCCATAGGTTATGTGGCACCTGTAGACCATCTCCTTAGTGCTTTTAAAATTTAATGCCAACAACTCTATCCCTCTATGATAGGATTCCCTCTTGGTGTGGCCATGAACTACAATCGTGGGCCAGCTCCCTTTGTGACCCCATGCTTTGGTTCTTTCGCAAGCATCTTACTCCCTTTTCCCGATTCCCAAATTGATGAATTCTTCGGGACCAAATCTATGGTCCACATTCCTCTCGTGACCAATGGCTATGATCAACTCACGAGTTCGGACTTCGTGAGTCCCTTCCTTGGGTATTCTCTCCTCAAACTTTATTGAAGGGTTGTTCCTCTGAAATGCATGGATCTCTGCCACGTCCCTTTTGGATCCAACAGTCCAAAATCACTTCACACCTCATGACTTCGCGAAGATCTTTGTTTTCCCCTGGGAAACCTCCCAAAGTTCCTTCTCTCAAATGTATTGACCTTTTTCCACCTATCTCCTCTGATGATGGACAATTTTCCAGCCTTCGGGAATTCACAAAGTCCTTGAATCCTTTGCACACTTAGCACAAATTTCTTTCCTTTTTGAGAATTAGGCTATTCTCGAATTCCTTCTGCACTTTTTTCATAACTCTGCGCAAACTCTTCTACAAATTTGCTGAGCTTGAAAACATTCAAAGTTCACCTTTCCTTTGTGAACTTCCTCATGCCCTCTTGGAAACTTCTCTCTCTTCCTCCTGAGCTTTGTAAGATGGACTTACAACATCCTCGACTCAATACTTGCACTCGGCTAAGATATTCGATGGCTTGTCCATTTGCCTTCTTGAAGGGTTTACGACATCTTCTTTCCTTTGTCGATGCACTCTTTCAACACCTTGCTTCCTCAGAATGTTCAATAAATCTTGGATTCTGTTAAGGTTTCAACACTTCCAACCATGTTTTTCTTGTGCATGCTCACACTATATCTATGCCCTCCTAGAAGAGTGTTTCAGAGTGTTCAGTAACTCTGAATTGTGCTTCCTCCCACATAGTATTTTCTTCCAAGGTACCTAACCACTTTGAAATTTCTCCCCGAGTTTGTGAATTAACCTAGTATGCCCTCCTGGAAATATCTCTTCTGACTCCACTGAGTTCAGACATGCACTCCTTGCGTTGGCTCATAGATTTTCCTCTCTCTGGCGTGCACTCCTTGCAATTATCCTACAGAACCAGACTTAACTCAACACACTCACAGATATAAAATTGTATCTCTATCCCTGTAGACAATTTCTAACATTCATATACAACTTAAGTGCATGTACATGACATTCATAACACAACATCCATTACACAGAAATTGATAACAGGAAAAATTATCATTTTCTATTAATGATGGAATGTCAAATTACAATGGTGGAGTCTGAGCTACAACTGAGTCTCGAATATCTATGTTTCTCCTGGCTAACTCTATCTTAGCTAACTTAAAACACATCTCTCTAACTTTGCTGAAAATTGTTTTTCATCAAAATCCAACTGCCTCTACCAGGCATACAATACAAATATTTATACAAGAGGGGCTCAACGATATTCCTTCGTAGGCTAAAATAGTGGTGTCAAATCACCATTCAAAACACCTGTCTAATGGGAAAATTAAAATGATGGAAATATTGTCCAAATCAAATGCAGATCCCTCCTACTATCAACCAATTAATGGTGACCTTATCTCCATCTTCTGTGAATGCACAACTTGGCTCTTCTAGCTTGTCATCATTAAATGCCTAGATCATGCTTTTGATTCTCGAGGAAAAATGAGAGGGTGACGCCTCTCCCTTTCTTGAATGTGCACCATGCGTGTAAATCGGTTGGTGTGTGTTGATGTGGAGTGATGCTTCTCCATCATACTCCATGGCAATGAAAATCACGAGCTCCTGTTTATGATATTCCCATCATGGGTAAAATCCTTCTGGATACCAAATGTTCTCTTGGAGCTGTCTTTCGACTCCTATGCTTCGTTGTTCTTTCTCCTGCATCTTCCCCGCTGCTCGTGTAGGTTCTTTTCTGTCCAGCTTCCTCGTGTTGACCACTTCTTCTACTGACTCCAACATCAACTTACTTATCTCCTCAACCACCTCATCCAGCTGCTCCATCGACTAGTTCTTCCATTGTAGACTAGTTCACTGCACTTCTTCCTTTCCTATGGGTAAATCAAATCGATCTCCCATGTTATCCTCTCCATATCTTGTGTCTTTAACTTACCACTCTATTGCAAAATCCACTTTTGTAGTCCCCTCATCATTGGGCTTCTACTCAGATACTACTTCTGATAGATCCACTCCCGTCAATCCTTCAACTAGTCCCATTCCATCTTCCTCCACCTGCAACTCGTGATGGTGTGTCTCCTCTGGCATGGATATCTTCTGGAAGCTACCTTCTGGTTCTAGATTTTCCAACCACTCCTCCAGTGCATTTAACTCCAATTCCCAATGAGTGAGTAACTCAATTGGGTGCTCCTTTGTTCAGATAGTTCTTAGTATCTGCTCCTCCTCCTTCATGACATTCTCATCTTGTTGCCCCTCTGTTCCACATGCAACATCTATAGCCTATCCTCAACCACTTGAAAGGAATATATCGACTCCTCCAATGATCATAATTTTCCTCTAATCATTTTCCTCGATGGAGGAATTTTTTAGCTTCTCATCGTCTTCATTCGCACGACCCACAATTCTGTGTGAATCTTCCCTTGAGAGAGATATTCTCTCTGAATCCTCTTCATCCATCAACACCTCCTGATGTGAAATATCAGTTGATCTCATATCTTCTCCCTTGCCCACCTGGAAATCAGGGATGTCCCCCTTGCCCACTTTGGCGTTTATGAGATCCATTGATCCCTTCTCCTTTCCCACCTAGCAATCTACGAGATCTTTGTGAGATATCTTTCCCTCATCAATTAGGTTTTATTCATTCCTTACCCACCTTATTAACATCTTTTGTTTCCCTCTGGCCAACAACTTTTGAACATGCCATTTAAATGTTCTCTTCAAGGGCCATTCATAACTCCAGCGTACCCTTGCCTCCTACTACATCTTCAATGCTAGCTTCTCCATCTGGGCTCGGATTTCACTGAGCTCCTTGTCTATCTCTTCTTTTATTTAATGTGGGAATACTCTTCCTTGACCATGTTGTAACACCCATGTACAATATGCTAAGAAAATAATCATTTATTAAATACATACACAATAACAACTTCGTTTTAGCATGATTTCATTGATTTTCATTAACACAATTCTTCTACATTTGCTCAATGATAAATCTAGATAACATGATGAAATAAGTAATATTTTAACTCTATGATTTAGAACTTAAAAAAAAAGTATATATATACAAAATATCAATAACCAAATACCACCGAAAAATACCTCCTCCTTAGCTTGTCGAAGCTCATCCGTTGTAATGTAGTCATGGGCGCTTCCAAGCATT
>JASDQU010012706.1:741-24781 GCA_032191745.1 Picea mariana | reverse complement strand
TTTGAAACTGCAAAAGGTTGTTTCACTTTCAACAAAAGAGGCAGAGTGTGTTTCTGCTAAAGAGGCTAGTAAAGAGATGATTTGGTTACAAAGGTTTATGGAGGAATTGTGAAAGAAGCAGGAGAATAGCAGGTTGTACTGTGACAATGAGAGTGCAATTGATCTTGCAAAGAACTTAGCCTTCCATTCGAATAATAAACATATACATTTGAGGTACCAATTCATACAATCCACCTTGGAAGATGGACATTTGAAGTTGGAAAAGATACACACTAGCCATAATCCTGCAGATATGTTAACAAAGAGAGTAACCAAAGAGAAATTGAGTTTCTGCTCAGTTTCAGTTGGCCTTCAAGATTGAATATGAAGATGAGAAATTTTCCAGGTCCAAGAAGGTTTAGAGTCTAGCATATACAATAGCAGTGGAGTTATTGAGATCAATATCCAAGTGGAAGATTGTTGGTTGTGGGGCCTAATTATCTTCCTAACTCAGAGGTCTTTCATTTTTCAGCCATGTTTATACCCCATGAAGACTTTACACCCCATAAGTATGTACACTCTTCCACGCGGGAGAGTGTAGAGGGGGGGTACCCCCTCTGCCTTGTAAATGTATATTGTAATTTCATTGTAAATATGGGCAATTCATTACAAGGTCGCATATCTAATGGTAGAAATTATGTTAGGGTTTTTTTCCCTAGACGGAAACCCTCTATTATGAGGGAATTATATTGCGGCTATGCATTATGGAGAGGATTGTATTCTGAGAGAGGAGACTATGAGAGAAAGAAGAGGAAGTTATAGTGGGTTTTCTTGTAGGTTGTATCCCTTCATTTGTTGGATAATAATAAAGTAAGGACTTGGAAATTTCTCTGGTGGACGTAGCCCACACTAGGTGAACCACATAAATCTGTGTCTCTATTGCATGTTGTATCTTCTGTGTTTTGTTTTCACATTTGCTTTATTTTATTGCTCTGCGGTCCTGTTTTTCTAACAATTCGAATATGTCTCACAAGTTGGTAAAGTCATCGGGCATGCCAAACTCGGGCAGTCTAATATCCTTCATCACGTTGTTGATCTTCGGACCTAGTTTCTCTCATATTTCTTGGCGAAGTTACTGAGCCAATTTTTCTCAATAGTTGGAGGCATCTTTCCTGTAATCGAAGTTAAAATCATTTAGATATTGTGTATAGAACAACACTTGGAAAAATATATGTATAAAATGTAAGTGTGAAGAATCTAGATGGGTGCATACTTGTAAAGCTTGCTAAACCTGGTTGTTTGATACTTACATGATCTCTGTAACCCTTTGAATTTCTTGCACCGTTTCTGTTAGCGTCATCATTTTTTCTCCAGTTAGGGTGGGTTATGTTATCACTAAGAGTCACCCTCAGGTTGCAGGAAGATAATCCCAGTACCCATCAAATTGTTTTGTGGATGTTGGTTTTATATGAATGGAGTTTAATGGACAAAACTCAATATATGAATGATGTTCAACACAGAACTAGACAAGAAATGCATAGGGAAGTGAGGGCCACATTAACTTTAGTCAGTGATTTGAGTTTAAGTGTGAGCAGAGGGAAGAACTAGTGAGGAAGTTGAACAAGACTACTATGGGCATCCGACTTTCAAGCAGCTTGGAGAATAAAAAATCAGACTTGAGATCACTCTTGAGTTCAAGCTTTAGACATTGAAATATGTACAAACAACACAGTCACAACAACACAATGATCAAACCTACATCACCATGAAGCTACAACAACTTGACTGGATCCTCCATGCCCGAGCCATTCAGTGTAAGAGGGGAAAATATAACAAGGGAGATGAATAAAACTCGTCATGATACCACTATAATCAAAGCTACATTACAACATCATAACAACCCTCAACTAGATTCTCCATGCCCGAGTGTTTTAACACAATTTTTATAGAGAGATGAAAAGAAGCTGACTTCTATTAACATGAAAGTCTCAATTTTGATACATAACCAGAGAACAGTTCTGGCATCAAAACATTACAAAATAAGGAGCTTTTCTCAACCAGTTGATGACCTTAACAAAATATCAAAACTACTTATTTATACTCAGAACAATTCACCACTACCAGGAATGTGATCTAATCACTAGATTCAAAGCATTGTGTATGGGTAGTCTTCTGTCGAACTGTGCAAGTATCCCTCTGTCAGACAGGAGCTCAGATTAGCATGGATTTTGTATGGAAATCTTCCCATAGGGGTACCATGGGCTGACAGTTCAGTCCCCATGGCCGGACCTTCCATGCCTTCCATATATGGATTGAGTCGAGGTTTCAACTACCAGCTCTATTTTCATTAACTGCCTTTTCTTGGGGAATCAATGAGATTAAATTCTCAGGGGGCGGCCACATGGTGCTCTTGAATAGGATGTTATATAAACATGTGATTGCAGGGATTCTCAAAAGTGGTATGGGTTCAGACCTCTTTTAAGCAAGCAATCCGCCACCTTTTGCCACATAGAACTTTCACCCTACATGGTTTCAATTGTGGGACTGCTCAATAATTTTATCGATCGAGCAAGTTGTGTCCCCGTAATGAAGCATGGTCATTGATCTGGACACAGTCTATGATCAAGGCACATCTGCTATATTTAGCGCTACTACCAAGCTTAACTGCCCACCAACTTTAGAATCCACCAAACTGTGCCCTAGGGGAGGGGGACACTACTCTTGACGTTGAACAATAACACCTCCCGGAGGATGACTTATCGCTGCTATGATGACCTGTCATGAAATAGAATTGACATGTGTCACTAATAAAGAAGAGAATGATATGCCCAAGGTTGCCTGGACTGAGTGCCACGTGTCACTATCAAGTAGGTGTCAGGTGTCACAACCGATGAGTGCACTAGATGCCCATACTGATAACTTCCACGTATCCTCTTAAATCGACGACTAATATCTCCTTCGGGTCTCCGAACTCTGGGAAAATCCAACCTCAAACATCATCCTCTTCCATGCGCTTTTACCCAGAGCTAATGATCTGATGATGCGTGGCTCCTAGATCAACGGCTAAGATCCATTTGGGTCTTAGGGCTCCAGGAAAATCAAAACTCAAATCTCACTTTTTCCCCTTTGCTTTCCTCCAGAGGTCTAAATTTGGCGCCACGTGTCCATTTGAATCGGAAAACTAAGAGTTACTTCAAGCCTTCAGCCTTTGGGTGTTTCAGGTCTTCAGGACTTTGGGCTCTTCAGGAATTTTGGAACTTCGGTGCTTCGGGACTTCGAGACTTTGGGAGGCACTACCACTAATATCAATGGCTCCCTGCTGATTTTGAGATCAATGGTCCAAGATTTCTTTGGGAGTTCGAGATTCGGCTCTTTGGAAGTTTTATGCACTGCTCACTTCAAAACTCCTGAAGCTCATTTCCTCGAATGCTTGGATCGGTTACCACTTGTCCCCCTCAATATCGGACGACTCGTGCTCACTTCTGATTTCGGGACTTTAGACCTTTGACAAACAACTTTAACAATATTTTGAACCCGCGATTCCTGTGAATTGCCGATCTGATATTGTCAGGAATGTTTTTCATTGAAGCTGATCTTGTCTGTTGCTTGCATTTCAAGCCCGAAATGGACTGCTCTAAACGTTGCGCTTTGAATTTTCTTGTGCAGGCCACACACTTGGACAACCTGTTTCCTTTGACAACTAAATGTGATAACATTTGGCTCCACAGGGGATGGCATACTCCCTGTGAGCTTCCAAGAACAAGGAGTTCCAGTTATCTTATGCATTTGCCTATGGATTCATGCTCAAAAAACATCCTACTAAGGATTAAAGGCTGACAAGCACACTATCCTAAAAATGAAAGAAAAATACATGGGCTCCAGGAGGAGCTTATTTATGTGCATTCCTAGACTAATTGATTTTTACAAAGTGCCAAGTGAAGGAAAACTTCCACCATATCCATTCAAGCAACTTCCTAGCTGCAAACTTGTTTACTCTGTCACCGACCAAATAAAAACAATGCAACTGTGACAACAAAATGATTATGCTTTGCAGCTCTCCTCCCAGTGCTGAAATCAGGATAAAGCTGAGTGGCTCAAAGAAATGAAGGAAATGCAACTCCATGTACTCCCTTACAGGTTCATAGAGAAAATGAGAAAATCCATTGGGCTGGTTACAGAAAACATGCTCCGTCTTACAACTGCTCACACATGGTTGATTGTCTCTGGCAAGCACGAGGGAGCGAATGGCTGATGTAGGCTGACTGATCCCAAGTGATGGTTTCTCATTTGGAGGCTCTGGATAGAATATGAACTGCACATTTGGTTCTCCCTCTTCTTCTTCATGACTCTCCCAAGGATCAGAATCATAATCATCATAAACAGGAAACATGGGAAAGCTCTACCCTTTGTCTTCTATAGGCACAGAATGGTGGATTTCCACACAATGTTTTTTCTCAATGTATAAAGGAAAAGACTCTGTGGTATGCTCTTGGAAATCCTCAAAATCTAAAACATATGGTTCCATGTGTATAGCCATACGATCATGAATCATGTGACAGAATCATGTCTTCTTTAGAAGACCAGGATGCTCCTTTGTAAATTCCTCTCTGATTGCAAATAAAAAACCTCCCCGCTCCTTCGAAAACAACTCTCGATCATCAATAGTTGCAATCTCTTTTCCTTGTTGTTGTTCTGGATCTGATTCATAATCACTGTCTTCTTTCTCATAATCTAAAACATGCTGACAATCTTCTTCCTCAGGCACATGCAATTTTTCAAGATCTGCTTGCATATGAACCCCCTTGCTAGCCCTAATGTTCTCTTCGACTTCTTTAGCATCTTCAAACAAGTGTCTTAACGATGAATATTTACTCTCTCTCAAGAGAAGGACTAGCTCTAGATGTTGAGCCATGACATAGTACACCATGGCAACAGTCATTGTGGGTCTGATATCCATAGGCATACTATGATAAACACTGTAAAACCTCCTGTTGAAGACAACCAAGATTTACTCTTCCCCTCTCGTCAAGGCATTAAACTCAAACTAGTATTGATCAAGGGACTTGTTCTCATCCAAACACTTTAAAAATACATAGCTTAGCTTAGTCCAGGAGCCAATAGAACTGACTTCCAAACATCTAAACCACACAACAACATCTCTAGACAGGGATTGTGAGAACAACCTCCTGGAAACATCATCATAAACAATCTCAAATTGATCGACAAATATCTCAAAGGCCTCCAAATGCCTCTCAGATGTAATATGATCCTCTCTAGAAAAATATGGAAGATACTCAAAGGAATAACGAGGATAAGGATGAAGGTCATGTGGCAACCTTAAAGTTTTAAAGAACTTATTTTTTATTTTAATCTGAAAAGTAGTGGGCTAATCATGAGGATTGACTAGTTGATGGCAAGGATGAGAAGGAATAATAGAGGGTAACAAGATTTGAGAGGACTGTGAATTATTTTCAACCTCCTCAGGGCTACAAGAGTGATCAATTTCAAGAGGATATGCAATACAGATCTCATGTTTATGCATAAGCAGAGGTGAAGACACGAGATCGATATTTACAACACAAGAAGAAGGCATGTCTTCTTCTTCCAAGGATGGATAAATAAAGGAAGGCCTATTATCATTTGAATAGACAAAGTAGAGGATAATCCTCTTTATATGTGAAGGGAAAAAGAGAAATGAGATGATAAACAAGAACATGACTTCATGAATAAAGCTCATAAACTGATACCTGGTATTCCCCTTCGGTATGGTCATCTTTCTATCAACAAGATCCTCCCCAGTGGAGTATTCGATTGTGGACTCACTAGGTGCAAGTTGCAATCTTCAATGGTTGTGATGTCTGATGCACCTTTAGAATCAGAAGCTCGTTGTCGTTCTTACCCAAGGAATTGCCTTCAATTCGTTCTCGTACAACAACGCCAAGAATGTTAGCACTAAGAGTCACCCTCAGATTGCGGGAGGATAAGCCCAATACCCATCAGAGTTTTTGGTGGATGTTGGTTTAATATGAGTGGAGGTCAATGGAAAAAAATCAATATATGAATGATGTTCAACACAGAACTGGAAAGAAATGCACAGGGAAGTGAGGGCCACATTAACTTCAGTCAATGAGTTGAGTTTAAGTGTGAGCAGAGGGAAGACTTAGTGAGGAAGGTGAACAAGAATGTTATGGGCATCCGACTTTCAAGCAGCTTGGAGAAGAAAAAATCAATCTCGAGATCACTCTTGAGTTCAAGCTTCAAACAATGAAATATGTCCAAACAACACAGTCACAACAACACAATGATCAAACCTACATCACCATGTAGCTACAATAACTCAACTGGATCCTCCATGCCCGAGGCATTCATTGTAAGAGGGAAAAAGATAACAAGGGATCTGACTAAAACTGGTCATGATACCACTGTAATCAAAGCTACATTACAACAACATAACAACCCTTGACTAGATCCTCCATGCCTGAGTGTTTTAGCATAGTTTTTACAGTGAGATTAAAAGAAGTCGACTTCTATTAACATGAAAGTCTCAAATTTGATACATAACCAGATAACAGTTATGGCATCAAAACATTACAAAATAGGGAGCTCTTCTCAACTAGTTGATGACCTTAAAAAAATATCAAAACTACTTATTTATACTTAGAACAATTTATCACTACCAGGAGTGTGATCTGATCACTACATTCAAAGCATTGCATCTGGGAAGTCTTATATCAGAATGTGCATGTATCCCTCTGTCATATGTGAGCTCAGATCGGCATGGATTTTGTAGGGAAATATGCCCACATGGGTACCACGAGATGATGGTTCAGTCCCCATGGTCAGACCTTTCATGCCTTCAATTTATGGATTGAGTCGAGGTTTCAACTACTGGCTCTATTTTCATTAACTACCTTTTCTGGGGGAATCAACGAGATTAAATTCTCAGGGGGTGGCCATGTGGTATTATTGGATAGGATGTTATATAAACATGTGATTGTGGGGCTTCTTGAAAGTGGTATGGGTTCAGACCGCTTTTGGGTCCACAATCCACCACCTTTTGCAACGTAGCACTTTTGCCCTACCATGGTTTCAATTGCGGGACCGCTTAATAATTTTATTTATCGAGCAAGTTGCATCCCCACAATGAAGCATGGCCATTGATTTGGAAGTATTTTGCGATCTGGGTGCACCTTCTAGATTTAGCGCTACTCCCAAGCTTAACCACTTGCCAACTTTAGAATCTGCCAAACTGTGCCCTAGGGGAGCGGGACGCTACTCTTGACATTGAACAATAACACCTCCTGGAGGATGACCTGTCGCTGCTATGATGACATTTCATGAAAGAGAAGTGACATGTGTCACTAAGAAAGAAGTGAATGATATGCTCACGGCTGCCTGGACTGAGTGCCATGTGTCACTACTGAGTAGGTGCTAGGTGTCATGAATGATGAGTGCACCAGATGTCCATACTGATAACTACCATGTATCCTCTTAAATCAATGGATGAGGTTTGAGATAACTACCATGTATACTCTTTTTCCCCTTTTTCGACGTCGAAGGGAATCAGTTTTCAGTGATATCCTTGCATGATGCTTGTTGCGAAAGAGAAACTTTCATTTGCTGATGCCGAAAAATCGGTGCTCGGTGACCTCGGTTCTCTCGAGTGATTTTCTTTCATCTTTAATTCCTTCCGATGTCAAATTGTTTGAGTGCATCGGGGAAATGTTTTGGCTGTCGATTCTTTAATTAAATGTTAACCTTTTAAGTTATGGATTTTTGCATGTTCAAGCAAACATTGAGAGTCTTAAAAGAGAAACAAAATGATAAGTAAGGGAAAAAATTTCATACTGAAGTCGAATTAGAGAGTGCAAAAGATCAAGTGGTACCCAAAAAGTAAAATTTGACATGGACTTTTTAGTGTTTGTTGAGTGTTCAACAAATGGAAATTTACTGGGTGAAAGTAGAATCTTTGTTCTTCATTTAGAATCGGTTGATGTGAAAGATGGTGGAGAACTTAACTGGTTTTAAATCAGAGCCTCTTTTACCCTTTCATTTGAAATTCTCCGGTTGATGCTTCCTGGTTTGCCCATGGGGTTTTTAACCTTTATTTCTCCTTTGTTTCCTGTAACCTTGGCTCATTCCCTCTTCTACAAAATTCTAGTAAAGTATTCACTGGAACGGAGCCTTAGATACCTTTACTCACTTGCTACGGTGTTTCTCCACTACCAATGAGTGTCCATAGCCCCAACAAAGTTACCCCAACATCACAAACCTTGATCTGCTACCAGTGAGTGTCAATAGCCCTGGTGGAGTTATCTGCATACCCTCTCCTAATGTTCACTCATTTGATAAATCAGTTTATTTCGGCAAAATTGCCTGAGCAAGTGGGAGAGGATGACGTTTGTTTATTTTACAAAGTGAGATGGTGAATCTATTACTAGCTTTGTCTTCAGGGTTCATGTATTCCTTTTCAACTTACCAACTTTCCTTTAAGGTTTCACCAGACCACCTGGAAGACACTTGTGCATTTCTCTAGAGTTGTTCATTTGTGAAGGTTAGCTAGAGGACCCCTCGAAACAACCGCAGGTTCCTCGACACTTCTTGTGTTGTATGTGAGTGATGAGTTAGGAACAAAGTTCTCTATGTCGCATAATTTGAGTTCAACCATTGTCTTGCTAAACACAACCTTCAAAAGTGATAAAATCAAAATGCCAAAAGAAAATAAAAACAAATTCGAAATCGAGCTAGTTGAAACAAAACTCATGAAACACACACAAAAAAATAAAACTCAACTCAATTAAAAAATTTAAATTAAATATTTTTTTTTTGAATGAAAATATTGTTTTAGGGCTTGGCCACTTACTGGGAGGGTGTCAGGTTCACCCCTCAAATTCTGTAAATGATAAGTTCCTACCCCAATCTTCTCAGCCACCTGAAAATATCTGAGCCATAGATTCTGAAACTTAGAATGTTTGCCTTTAGGATTGTTTGCTCTATCCCATTTTAGGACTAAGTCTCCTACCTCAAAATTATTCTCTTTATCCTTATGCTTGTTAGACCATCTTTTAATGACCTGCTGGTGGGCTATGAATTTTTATTTGTCTTTTTCCCTTTCTTCTTCCAGCATGAGCAGAGTGCCAATTATTTTTTGTATGACCGATGAATGTTGTCCTCCGAAAACTTTGGCCAGTTGAAGAGATGGAAGATAAATCCCGGGAGAATGGCTTCCTACCCATATACTAGAAAGTATGGGGAATTTCCTATAGCTTCATTGGGTGTGACTTTATATTCCGATAAAGCATTGTGGATTAAATTATTCCAATTCCTTTGGTTATCTGCAACCATTTTCTTCAATATCCTTACTAGGTTCTTATTAGTTGATTCTGCCACTCAGTTTCCCTATGGATAATAATTTGTAGAGTATCTAATTATGATTTCTTTGTCTAGTTCAAACTCTATTAATAAGGTGGAAGAAAAGTAAGTTGCGTTGTAAAAATCAAGAATGGAAGGGACACCGACTCTTGTGATTAATTGTTGTTCTATGAGATAGATCACTACCTTCCCATTTGCGTGAGTTAGAGGAATGGATTCTGCCCACTTTGTGAAATAATCGATGGAAGTAAGAATGTACTTGTGTTGTTTCGAAGAGCTTGGTGTAATATCTTCTATGATATCTAACCCCCATTGCTCAAAAGGCCTAGAATGGAGTGGGACTGCTGCCCTCTTCTCTCTCCCATCACTCAATTGATCAATTTTACAGTTTCTAGCGTATGCATGGGCATATTTGAACAAAGTGGGCCAATAATAGCGAGCTCTCAGTATCTTACGAGCGGTAGTGTCTCCTGCAAAATGTTCGCCAACAGGGTCATCATGGAGTTCCTTCAGAACTTTGTCTGCATCTATACGTTCGAGGCATCTTAAAAGTACCCCATCATAATTAACCCTGAAGAGTACCAAATTTATGAGGTGATATTGTGTGGATTTTAACCTGAGAGCCCTCCTTTCCCTAGGGTTCATATTTTATGGACAAGTCCCATGGTGTAGAAGATAAGTCAGTTTTTCGTACCAAGACTCTTGTCCTGGGGAGATGTATGAAGCTTCTCCACACCATAATTCCATTTCATTCTCCCATCCAGAATCTTCTTTTACTTGGCCCTAGGCTTCAGCTACAAGTTTGCATAACCCTTTTCCTTTAACTAGTTTGGCAGGTTTAATATCTAGATCAAATTCTTGGACTACTTCTTAAGGATGTAAGATCTGAAATGATTTACTTCTTTGTAGACTGCATAAGCCTATTTATCTATAGCAGGATAATTTAGTTATTCCCCTTGGAGGTTAGTTCTCATGAATGACACCAGAGCCTCATTGTTGTCATCATTCTTGTGAGTCAAAATCGCAGCTAACGATTGATCAGAGGAAAAAGTGTAGAGGAAGAAATATTTGTTGAAATTAGGACTTCACAACATGGGGGCTTGGGATATAGATTTCTTGATGTCACTGAAGGCCTTCTTCCGTTCATCATCCCACTTAAATTCAACATCTTTACGGATCATCTTTTGTACGGGCTTGATAGTTTCTGCGAAATTGGGAGTGAACTTTCTCACAAAATTGATTTTCCCAAAGAACGACTGCATATCTTTCTTGTTGTGAGGCAATGATATTTGAGCTATGGCCTTAATCGTTTCCTGGTGTATGTGAATGCCTGCATGAGATATAATGTGGGCTAGGAGGAGCTTACCCTCTTTGACACCGAAAATATTTTTCTTAGGATTTAAGGATATACCGTATTTTCTACACCTTTCGAAAATCTGGCTCAAGTGTTGGATGTGGTATTATATGTTCTTTGAATACATCGTCACCTCGTCCAAGTAAAATACGACACACTTGTTCATTAACCCCTGAAAATATACATCCATATCCCTCTAGAAAGTTTCTCCTACATTGATTAACCCAAAAGGCATGTGTTTTTAAGAAAAAGTTCCCCACTTGGTTCGGAAGGTAGTTTTCAAATTGTCTTCCTCCGAAACTAGGACTTGGTTATAACCTGAGAAACCATCCAGAAAAGAGAAAATTTCAGAGCCAGACACGGTTTGCAAGAATTGTTCATTGGCGGGATGGGGTAGTTGTCTTTTTTTGAAGCTCTATTGAGGTTTCTAAAATCCATGCATAAGAGGATCTCCCCTGAATTTTTCCTTACCGGAACCAAATTAGCTACCCATGGAAAATGTATAACCTAGAATATAATTTTGGCATCTAACATTTTATTCAACTCCTGACACATGAGGGGCTCTAGCGAAGGATGATACTTTCGGAGCTTCTGTTGGAAGGGTTTCACTTCAGGTTTTAAGGGGATAGTTTGTTGAATGATACGGGTATCATAAGTTTTCATATCTCGGTAGGACCATGCAAAGACATTTTGATATTGTCTGAACAATTTGAGATAATCCTTCCTTTCCTCCTTAGATATAGTCTTACCGAGATTCATATTTTTTGGGTTTTCCAGGGTTCTAAGATTTATAGTTTCATGCATGGGACAGGAACTACCGGTCTTCTCATTTTTGGGCCCCTTAAATCATTCTTTTAGTTCAAAAAGATTTTCTAAATTAGCTATCCCCTTCGGGATTGTGTGAGAGTTCGATTTTTCAGTTGGTTGACTTGTCCGAGGATTAGTTTCCATTGATTGTTCCTGGAATAATTCATCGTCAATAGCTAGGTCCTTAAAATTATATCGGTTAGTCATAAATTTTATGATATGTTCATCCCCTTCAAAGACCTTCCAATTAGAAATGTTGTTAGGCACCGTTGGTTTGTAGAGTATCTCCATAGTGAACCATGAGACTTCATAATATTCTAGAGGTCACAACCTTGAAGCAATTCTGGCCAGGAAATCAACGAGGATATTATTTAATCTGGGGATCATTGTAATATTGAAAGCTTCAAGATGCTCTATTAACCTATGAACTTCCTCTTGATAATTATTTAGGTGCGGGGAGTTTCAATGTATAGTATTCCTTACTTGTCTAACGATAATTTCATAATCCCCAAAAACCTTTAATTTGTTGACATTTAAGTCTATGGATTTATTTAAACCTTATACTAGCACTTCATACTCGGTGGTGTTGTTGGTGCATTCAAACTCAAGTCTACAGGATAGGAGATGATGTTTACCCTTTGAATCAGTGAGGATGCACCATGCCCCAGACCCTTCCTATGATTTAGATCCATCAAAGTATAGGGTCCAAGCTTGTTAGAAATATGTGTCAACTTCCCATTCCTTATTACTCTGCTCTTTTCCTCCTATTAGTTCTATGATTTCTAACATAGGTTGCTTACAAAAGAGGGTTTCTTCCACCACTATGGGCAACTCCTCCTAAAAATTCATTTCCGAGTTATGATTGAGAGGGACATCAGATGAAAGAGGGAAGAAGTTCCCAAAGTAGGAATCGCAAGAATAATTGCCTAGCACAGGGAAATTTGTCAATGATGGTTCGTTTGGGGTTTCTAGGTCAGTGACAGTATGTTTCAAATACCTTTCTCTATCAATCTCGATCATATTCTTGTGCCCATTTAATGGTAGCCAAAGGTTTTCCCAGTCTGTATTAAAGTATGCGTTTAACTTCTCAGACCAATCTCAGCTTAACAATAATCCATAATCTTATGGGATGTCTACTATAATAATGTCAATCACTTTCACAAACTTAGGATGCATGGTTATTCTGATCATTACATCTTTGAGTTCTCTCATGACCTTCACCTCGGTTCTGTCTAGTTGTATTACATGTTTATTTCTCTTGAGAGGAACTACGTTTAGCTTTTTACAGATAGACAAAGGCATAGTGTTAGAGGATTCTCTTGAATAGACCAAATAGTTATGGAGGGTCCTCTTGAAGTCTTCAAACGTTAAAAGTAAAGATGGGACAAAAGGTCTCCCCTTCTTATCTTTTGAGCAGGCGTTTACCGTTAGTTTATTCCCTAGGTCTGTGGGAGTTAGATTCCTTTGTTGATCATCATTTGTTGTAGCATTTTATATGGATCTCAAAGCTTGTAGCACGAAGCCGTTTTGCTGAGGGATCCTACATATGTCCATAACTGATATATTAGCCTTCAACTTTTTCAAATCTTCAACTACATTGTAATCTAGTTTGGGCGATTCTCGGGTATGGATGCTAATAGGGTTCTTACTAGGAAAAAAAGGTGATTTCGGGTGATCGAGAGTTGTCCTTTCCCCTGACATTTGGGTAGAAATAGGCTCTTTCGAGATAGGGGGACCCTTACTGCATGTTTGCACAACCGAGACCTCTGCAGGTGGTTCTTGAGACTCAAATAAAACGTTGGAAGGCATGATTAGGTCAGGATCCCATATCAGCATGGTTGCGTATTCTGGTGGATCAATGTTTTCTTTATCAACAACATTCATAACTGAACCGATTGGTTGTTCGGTTAGGGAGACTTCATCTAGGAACCGATTGAACATTAAATTCATGGCATGCACCCATTGAGGGTAGTCCCTTTCGGAGTGATTTTCCTGTTGATAAGTACAAAAAGAATCAGATGCCACCTTTCCTAAATCGATATTTAGGTTAGTTGGGCGGGGTTCAATTTCTTTGAATTGTGGGTTTATTTTAAAGAAAGTGTTATAGGGCCTTTGGCCTTGGTTTCCCTCCCCGACACTTCTTTTCATGTCTATGATTTTGCTTGATAACTTCTTAAGCATGCATTGTAGGTCTTCTATGTCTCAGTTAGCCTTTTCAAGAGCTTGTTTTTCTTGTTTCCCTGGGGGTCTAGTGAGAAATATCCCTCTCCAGGGAGGGGGTTGAGCTTCTTTATTGACTAAGGAGACCTTACTCTCTTTGCATCCTTTCATTTGGAATTCAATCATTTTGGCTTCTTCAAAATTATCAGCCAAGGTTCGTTTGGCAGCCCTCTTCACAAACATGGAAATAGAAGCTAGGAGGGCATTAGCATATACCTTGATTTGCAACTCCTGGGTAGGTTTAGATTCGAGCTGGAATTTGTTCAAGATAGTTTTGAATCTTTGATTGAAATATTTAATGATTTTTTTTGAACTCATGGTGGTGGAAAATAGTTCAGCCATCAAAGCTCCTGTAGCAGTTTCTTCTACAAATTTATCTAGAAAATCCTTCTGAAACTTCATCCAGCTAGTTATAGATCCTACAGGCAGATTAAAATACCATGTGGGAGTTGAATTCTCAAACCTATAGGGGAATATTCGGAATACTACGTCTTCATGTTGGATGTTCATAAGTCTGATTGCTAGTATGAATTTCTTGATATGATCTTCAAGAAATCCTAAGGTCTCGTGGCTGAAATTAGGAAGTAACTTCTTTGGGTGTCGGGGAAGATTATGTACTCGTCCTCAAATGGCCAAAGAGTTTCTGGCCAACCAAGGTTGGTTGTTCTGAGGTGGGTTTCCTCTCTCTTCCTCATGGTCATTGTTTTCTTTCATATCTTCGGATTCTGAGTTAAACTCATCCTCTTTCAAAAAATAGTCTGGTTTAGAGACGTCGTCGGTTGGCGTTTTATGGATCAGATTGAGAGAATGTTCATTTTCAGTTATTGTGAAATATATTAGGTCTTCTACTATGTGCACAAAAACCTAGTTAGGCGTGTCAACCACTGGTCTGCTTATTTTTTGTCTTCGAGGAAGTATCAGAGCTAAAGACAGTGCACCGATATTTCAGGTGTATATTTTGAATTGATTTAATTCTTAGTGAGAAAGAGTGTAAGTTATATCAAGGAATAATCGTTCTTCCTCAGGCTTGGGAGATTCATTCATTTCAGGAGTACTCAATCTATGTGGGTTGTCCTGGAAATGACTAGCCATGCATGTGGGTTATTTTGAATCTACAGGCTATTTGAAATATTATATGGAATATGTATTCAACCATTCATTCTTTAGGCCCTCCTTCTAGAGCCATTTCTATTTATGGGTCCTAAATCCCTTAAGTTCAACAACAGGAACCAAACTCTCCACCGAGGCCCAATTAGACTCTACAGTGTTTAACAGTGGAATGGTTCTCCAGATATTGCGATCTAACCAATTAATCGATGGGATTTTCATTTTCTTGCGAAGGCGTCTCCTTTAGTTTGGACTTTCTCTTTTTGTATTTCTCTCTTAGGTGGGACCAATATAATATGGAAGCCGGTATAAACCAAATTGACAAAAAAACGGGAAAAAGGTTTTAACTATTGGAGAAGAGGTTGATCTTGGGATAGCCCGCTACTCAAGAATGCAAACGACAACTTTATACCACAAGCCTAGTACTAATACGTTAACCATGTGAGAATCCAATTACTGTCTGAGATACTAATTATCAGAAAGAAAACACATATGCGATAACAATGGTAAGTAAAATAATTCACCTACTCTAATCATCCATCACATAATAACACAACGGTTCATCTTCATCATTAAAGAAAATAACTATAAAACATTGCATAAGATAACTTAACAATAGATTCAATAGTTGTTACTCGTTACAAAATCCATTCATGAGACGAGATAGGAAATAGTTCTTCTCCACGTTCAATCACACATGCATTTGATGAAAATATAAACTTGTCTCTGGTCAGAAGGACTTCTCAATTCAAGGTAGCTCAAAAATAGTTCTTAACAAAACCAGAAATGAGAGTTTCTTCAACAACCATCGACCTTTGACTAATCGATCGATGCTCTTGTTTATAATATAATATTAACTAAAAATAACGGCTAAAGTGAAGTTAGGAAAAACAAAACTCGCGACGTAGCATTCTATCCTAACAGTTTTCTAACAGTCGTCTTAAGGTATCACTTTGAAAGGGTGACTTTTCTCATACTCCAACCAACTGATGAACAGCTCCTCACAGGTGTTGGTGTATGGTAACCTGTGTTGTTCCATCATGGATACGTAAACTTCTTTGATATCTATCACATGTGCCCGATACTTAACTAGACTGGCACTCAGTTGTTGCAGCATAGCCCGAGCTCTAATCATGTGTTCCATTAAATTTTGCACCTATCCTGGTGCTATGTTGGTCACCTTTTCTAGTCTTTCAACCCATGAAGAATCTTTCTCGCTGTGTGATTAGACTATATCGCGCAATTCGATAAATTCATTGGGCATGCCAAACTCGGGTAGTCCGATATCCTTCATCACCTTGTTGACCGTCGGACCCATTTTCTCTTAGATTTCTCGATGAAGTTACTGAGCCAATTTTTCTCAATAGTTGGAGGTATATTTCCTCCAATCAAAGTTAAAATCGTTTAGAGATTGCAGATAGAACAACACTTGGAAAAATATATGTATAAAACATAAGCATGAAGAATCCAGACTGGTGCATACCAGTAAATCTTGCTAAACCTGGTTGTTTGATACTTACGTGATCTCTGCAACCCTTCGAATTGCCTGCATCGTTTCTGTTAGCACCGTCATTTTTTCTCTAGTTAGGGTGGGTTACAAATTCCACGTGCCACAAAATGAAATATTAGGTATGGAAAAACATGAGATTCGAAGTCAAGCTAGTGGTCGGTTGGCCTTTGCGGTTGGGAAAGGATGTTAGAGCCAAACATGTGCTAAAAGTATGAGTATGTTCCAAAAGTGTCAGATCCTATCATAAGGGAAGTTGTTAAGTGCCTCAGGTTGAGGCAAGTTGTTCAAATAGAAGTCGCATCAGTAAGTATGTCAACCATCATCAACTCATCATGAAGGATGGGGAATTCAAAAATCGAGGTGATTGTACCACACACCTTATGAAACTCATATTGGTTGCATCTCACATGCCTCAGATCATACTCGTCGTGCAGATGTGACACACAAAAAGAATTAGTTTGATTCAAAACATCCCGTTGCCAGGAATTCAATGTTCATTGGCACTTTTCGACTCACTTCATGCTCTGTTATAAATTTTGAATGTTCTTCAAGTGTTCTACTTACTAGCCAAGCTTATGCACTACTAGTAATTCGTTTTGCAAGCCTAGTCTGATCAAATTCTTTGCTTTGAGCCCTTGTCAAGTCCCCCATGCATAAGGCAGATATGTTTTCACACCATGGGAACTCTTCAAAATGCAAGATGGGGCCTGTGAGGTAGCTGAAGTGCCAGGCTTGAGACCTAAAATGTCTGGGAATCGTTCTTATTTGTAGTGGGTATTCCCGAGGCTTTAAGGGAGGTTCCTAGCCTCACGTGGAAATGATGGTATCGCCCCATGCAGAGGCCAAAGTGGAAGAAGTTACTCCAGAAGGACGAATATTTGAAGCCACGCTTCCTCAATAGAAGATACCCCAGAGGAGAGGAAGGTCTAGGAAGAATAAGGAAGTTGGGGAAAATCAAATCCTGATTGAGTTATGCGCAAGATCAGCCGTTGACGAATTACTTATGCATGTTATCTAGCTAGTGTCTGTCGAAACCACAAGTCAGGGAAGCGACAGAAGAATGCAGAGGATATATTCCTTGGGTTCTAATGTTCGAGGGCTGAATCAACAGCTGGAGCAGGCACAACTCACCATTGTTGAAATATACCAGAAAAATAGAGAATTAAGATGGCAATTGGAGGCAAATACCCTTGAGGTGTCAGCACCACAAGGTCGTGAAGGGAACACAACCTAGCTCAAGAGACAACTTTAGGAAGCACAAGATATGATTGTGCAGTTGTGTTAAGCACAAAGGGTGTCAGAAGAACAAAAAATGAAAACATCTCAGGGTGCATGATGCAGCTGGGGAGAAAGTCTGCATGCAGAAGAGGCATGATTGACGAACTCTATTTTGTATTCTTAGACGTGACACAAAATTTTGTGAAAGTTTAATGTTCTTAATGTAAACAGGGTTGGTTGGCCCAAAATGTGTAGACAATGTCTCCTGTATGTAACCCGATATCGATGGAAATATAATATAAAGTCTTGAAACTTTGATGAAAGGATTATGGTTGTAGCAGTTGAATGCATCATTTCTTCTCTTTGCGTGTGAATCTATTGTGTTTTTTGTCCAATTTTTTCTTGTAATTTAGCCCTGAGTTTATACTTAGTGGTGCTCTAAGTTACTTTGTATTTTCATTGATATCCTTCTATGAAAAACCTCTGATGCCGATTGATTTCATCATACAGTGTTGACGTGGCGTCACTGACTCGGGATACATGGCACTGAAGACCGGGAACTTAGCCCACGGGTATTGGTTGAAATCGGGAGTTTGTTCAAGTTGTGCTCTCTAAGATAAAATTGGGACTGCCGATGTCGAAAAGGTATCGGGGATCGGTCTTTGGAGATAAACCTATCACGTAGTTTCTTTGTGGGTTATCGTCCTCGAAAACCCATGTCGAAAATGTTTTGGAAGTCGATGATCGGTGATATCATTTATTTCTTCATCCAATGCTTACTCTTTTCTCTGTTTTCTAATGCCAAAGCGAATTAGTTGTCACTTATATCCTTGCGTGATGCTTGTCGTGAAAGAGAAAATTTCGTTTGTCGATGCCGAAAAATCGACACTCGACGACCTCGGTTCTCTCAAGTGATTTTCTTTCATCTTTAATTTTTTCCGATGCTGAATTTTTTGAGCGCGTCAGGAAATGTTTGGCTGTCGATTCTTTAATTAAATGTTAATATTTTAAGTTATGGTTTTTCGTATGTTCAAGCAAACTTTGAGAGACTCAAAAGAGAAACAAAATGATAGGTAAGGGAAACATTTTCTTATTGAAGTCGAATTAGACAGTGCAAAAGATCAAGTGGTACCCAAAAAATAAATTTTGACATGGAATTTTTAGGGTGTGTTGAGTGCTCAATAGTTAGTACATGGGATGAATATACCTTAAAATAATTTATTGCATAAATACAAAAATTTCAATGCACAAGCAGGAAACCACATTTAGTGCATGAGCAAGGAAACTTCAATGTATAATTGTGAATATTTTCAAGAACAAGCCCACAACACCCAATTTATAAGAATGAAAATTTCATCACATAAACATGGTGTAACCAATGAAAAAGCAAGAAACAACCAATTATCTAAATGTCTCTAAACATGAATAATGAAATACCCAAGCATGAGCTTCAATTTGACAATGTACTATTTGTTAAAACTAGTTATCTACTTCCTTCTAATTTTAATACATCAAATAACATAATAATATTTTGTATGGGAAATGTGATGTTTGATGTACAACTTCAACAATTTCAAGTTCTAAAGAAAAGTATGCATATTTGAGCATTGTTTTTTTTTAATCCATTTCGTCTTTCTCTTGCAAATATTTGATGTCATAATCACTTTAAATCTAGATTTCTTCTTGATCTGAACTTGGGAGAGATAAGTTTCCAATAACTGGTTGACTATGTCACTCCTTCAAAAGGGTCAATAATAGATCATTTTACTTGAGCGATTTCCAATTAAAGGTAAAGTTGAAGTCTATGTACTTCAATTAGAAGTGAATGAAAACCTCTTTAGTCTTCCTTATGTGCATTATGTCATGCTTTCTTTTAACATCTTATCTACGAAAATTCATCACAAAACAAAAAAAGAAAATAATACACATAATGGATAAGACACTTCACTTGACAATGGAGTTCACCCTTGCAATGGGCTACCTCTCCAGGTCATGCTCCAAAGATTGATCACTTTATTCTTCTCGATGTAATGATGTCTCTCCTTTACAAGTTGTAAGGCCAAAGTCCCTATTCAGTGATGGCAACATGAGATCAGAATGTGATCAGGAATGTATGAGCTTCACAAGTTCTACTCATGAGGCATCCATGATGCTGATATGGACATCATTCCCACATACTAAATACATAAAAAGATGAAGGATAAAATATGACCCCCATCAACATGGATCCATCAAAAGCCTTAGATCTGGTGCTCAGATCCAAACACAAATATGCATCCCATACAAAAGATCCTGAAACCACAAGAATCAGAACTGCTTCATTGGCCACTTGTCATGCAAGTGCCACAATTTCTCTGTCACATATAACTCATTGATTTGATGTGAAAGAAGAGAAGAAAATAATAGATATAAGGAATAAGATGATCTTGCTGCTCCTTTATAACTATAACACACATTCTATGCTGCAACCTTTAATGAAAAAACAACAAAAAGAAAAGCATGATTACATTGGCTTCTCCAACACCTAGCTTGTTGCTCTAAAGCTATGCTACAAAAACAGACCTCGTCATTGAATTTGAGTCCTTGAATTACCTAAAAATGTCTGTCAAATCGTCTCCATCCAAGTTGGACACTTTTAGGCCCAAGAGAACTGTTGCCTCGGTTATCATGCCACTGCCTCTATAATAAATGACTCATTCTGGAATTAAGCTGCTGAAGTTTTGCTTAGATCATAAAAATAACATCGCCATTGAGCTCGTGGCATCATTTTACCTAAAAATGATCGTATCCATGCCTCGATCCAAGTCAGGCACTTTTGGACCCAAGAGACAACATTGCCTCGATTGGCGTGTCAAAATCCATACAGTTCATACGGACGCGCTCAATGCTCTGTGCGGTGGTGTGTTATGCTCTGTCTCACTCTTGGACCCCCTTCTTATACAATTTTTTTGGCGGTTATGCAGTACTGAGGAAGTTAGGCACATTGGTTATGGAGGCTAAGTTAAGGCATAGGTTGTTGGGGAGGTTCCGGGGTCAAATCCCATGGACTCCCCCTTTTATCATATTGTTGGCGCGCTCCGCTAATTTTGGCGGAGGTTTGGCAAGCAGTTAAAACTGGCGAGTAGTTCTAAATATAGTTAAATATGCTATATATAGAGGCAGTTGACTTAAGCCCCTAGGTGGGTGGAATATTATGGTCGCATGGGCTAAATCATTTCAAACTTAAATAGTATTAACACCATATTATTAACAAGACCCATAGTGTGGTGTAATGGTTAGCGTGTATGTGTGGGGCCTTTGGGATACTTGGAGTTCATGAGTTTGAATCTTCGGGAATCTATTAAAAATTTTCATACACCAGCCATTGGAGGGGTGCCACATGGCAGCCCATTATGGTCCATGTGGCACCATATAACTGGTCCACAAAAACTGTCACTTGTCACAATATGATTCGGCCATGAAAACTGACATGTGTCATCATTTTACTTTCCCAAGTGTCTGCCACCCTTGCCACGTCATCTTTCTAACTCATTTGTGCCACGTGTCACCCTTTTAGTGGTGCCATGTGTCACTTTGACCTTTGCCTTTTTGACCAAGTTTGACTGAACTTTGACCGCTTATAATTTTTGATCCATAACTCTGTTTGACGAGCCGTTTGTGTCGTTGGAAATATTGTGACGTTCTCTTCGCGATCATTCCATTTTAATGGAGTTTTAGGAACTTTGATTTTTTCCCTTTCTCTGCTTGATGAGGCCATTTTGAGCCTCCTAGGACACTTTTGTGCATTCTGGGACACTTCTGAAACTTATTTTATGTTCCCTAGATCCATATGAAAATAATTTTGGTCCCCAAAAGTCATTACATTAAGTTTCATGTCCATTGGACTTACAATAAGAAACTCTTACCCAAACTACCTCACGAGGCCTAACAATATAAACATGTGCCAGAAGAAAAAGAAGTGATATCACCAATTATCACTTTTATACAATACCCTTGTACGGGGTCTGAATCACAACATGTGATTTACAAATATGGCCAATCTTGACTAACTCAAAAGGATTTCCCCCATTTGTTCAACCATTTTTCCGAACATGTCCTCTTTACCGAGTTGTCCTTTCTCTGGTAGTTGGTCTTCTCCTTGTGGAAAATTTTCCTACAACACTGTCTGACTGACTGTCTCTCTCGAAGATGTCTATCTGGTCTTCTTGTCCCTCTTTGGGAATAGATATGGATGTAAGGCCCAACAAGTGGCCTCATGATTCCCATCTCTGCTACAATGGCTGCAGTAGCCTTTCTCCTTCAAAGGTGCCTTTCCCCTACTCTTTTTCATGTGTGGAAAGAAATCTACCATCCTCTTCCTTCTACTGGTTTCGATAACCTTACTACACAAGGATTTTCTCTTCCAACACCAGGACACTACGAGGTTATTCAATCCACAAAAGGTGCATGGTCTTTGATGCCAAAATCTTTGTTTTATATGATTAACATGCTTATAATCAAATGACATTTTAGAGTTTTGAGATTTCTTATACCTCAGTAAGTTTCCTCTGGATTCAGACTGAAAAGAAGAGTTAGTCTCAACTCTGTCATTGTGATTCTCATCTCTCCCTGGAGATGTCTCGAATCCTTGATCATGAGGAGTTGTGCTCTTGCCCTGCATTGAAACAATTTCATCTCCTAATGAACTATTCACCTCTGGAGTCTTAATGACTGTCCTGGGGTCTTCTTCCCGAATGGTTTTGGATATTTCTTTAATATCCTTTGGGACATATCCTATCTTGGCATATCAAGGCCAAACCACTGCATCGATGAGATCGACAATACCTTGGCCATTGGTTCCAAGGCCTCCTCCTTCGTATCCCATTTTTCTCATCAACTTTAAGCCAATGCAGGAGCATGTTGTTCAAGGATTTTAAAAGAATCATCAACATTATTCAAGAAAGGAAATACACATGGTTTATTTACCTCCACCTCAAGCTAGGACCCTTGGTCTGCTCCTTGAGATGTGTCCAATTGTTCCTGGTGAGAAGAATCAGTGGAATATTCTTCTAGGAATCCTCCTTGGTTTATGGATGCATGTAGGTCATATTCATTTGCTTGAAAAAGTGTGCATGCATTTGTATTGTCATGCTCGCACCCATAAATGGTGAAGTTCCGATGGTCACAAGATGGTCTTATCACCATCTCATTCGTAGAGCCTTCCTCTGTCTTCATCTTCATGGCTTGCAACTGCTCTTGCAACCTTTGGTTCTCTTCTTCTACAACATGCAACAATGTCTTCAATCCAACATTCTATGATTGAAGCATTGGGTTGAACTCTTGAATCTCATCGAACCACGATTGTTTTGGTGACCTTTCCATCCTTTTCTTCAACACCTGCAATCAGAATCAAGCCTACTCTGATACCACATGATCATGATCTCGGGAGAAATAAGTTTCCAATAACTGGTTGATTACATCACTCCTTCAAAAGGTTCAGTAATAGATCAAATTACTTGAGTGATTTGCAATTAAAGGTAAAGTTGAAGTCTATGTACTTTAATTGGAAGTGATTGAAAACCTCTCTAGTCTTCCTTATGTGCAATATGTCATGCTTGCTTTTAACATTCTATGTGTGTAAATTCATGGAAAAACAACATAAGAACATAATACACATAATGGATAAGACACTTCACTTGATAACGGATTTCACCCTTGCAGTGGGATACCTCTCTGGGTCATGCTCCAAAGCTTGTTCGCTTTATTCTTCTCAATGTAATGATGTCTCTCCTTTACAAGTTGTAAGGCCAAAGTCCCTATTCGGTGACGGGAACAAGAGATCAGAATGTGATCAGGAATGTATCAGCTTCACAAGTTCTACTCACGAGGCATCCATGATGCTGACATGGACATCATTCCCACATACTCAATACATAAAAAGATGAAGAATAAAATATGTCCCCCATCAATATGGAGCCATCAAAAGCCTTAGATTTGTTGCTCAGATCCAAGCACAATTATGTAGCCCATACAAAATATCTTGAAACCATGAGAATCAGAACTGCTTCATTGTCCACTTGTCATGCAAGTGCCACAATTTCTCTGTCACATATAACTCATTGATTTGATCTGAAAGAAGAGAAGAAAATAATAGATAGAAGGAATAAGATGATCTTGCTGCCTTTCTGCAGCTTCTCTCTGCTCCTTCAGACCTATAACACACATGCTATGCTACAACCTTTAATGAAAAAACAAAAAAATGAAAAGTATCCTTTGTTAGGGTCCTAACCCGCACATAGGTAGAGCAATATATTCGGACGTAATAAAGGTCAATATTAATAAGGCCTTTCAATAAAATAGAATAAGGCAGATGTAAGAAGACCTAATAGAAGCTTCTGCTTCTAGAAGGATCTTCCTCTAGATGCTTCTCTTGATAGACATATTTAGTATAAATAAGGGTCGAGGGTATGAAAACCCTAGCTTGGAGATTATTG